>JAWWML010037291.1:0-78533 GCA_035047165.1 Ormyrus rosae
ATATTAATTTTTTTCATAGTGAAAGTATATCCTTGCGTTACCACAAATTATAGTAATTTTTCGTACATTTATAGTAAATTTTAGAAAACATTTTTCTCAGTGCAGCTGCTGCAAAGTTACAAGCGATTAAACAAAAGTCTATTTTCGTTAGATTTACGCTAAAAGAGCTTATAACTTTGAAAAAATCGAGCATGGGATGGAACGGTAGTGGCTTCTTTCACATTTTAATATTAAAAAACATATCCCGAAGGTCGCGGACTCTCCTTGTCAGTATGAAAAATGAAAAAAAAATATATATTTACCATCATACGCGTGCTTTGACCAGTAATTTTAATTCAGTAGACTCCGCAGCTGGCATGAAAAGAATTTCCTCAAAAGAAAATATTCGCATCGATCACCCGCTAAATTAAAGTAACAATACCGCGGGAAAGCAGTGCTTTTAATACGGCCGCTGCATCCTATACGGGGGCGTTAACATAACGCATCAGGAAAATGAAAAGCGCCGCGGAGCATTACTCCGTTAAACGTGACTTGCTTCACTCTCTCCCCCCCTGTATAAAACTCGGGCTCTATAAAGCGCGCCGCGCGCGCCGACCCATTATCCGGGATAACCCTTTCACGTCCGCCATTTTCTGCCGCAGACGCCGAGGAAAATTCATCGGGGCTGCGACCGCGCGAGCGAGAGAGAGAGAGAGAGAGGGGGGTAGGTTTGCGTGCACGGAGAAGCGCGATCGTCTCTATGAGGCGGCTCGTATTCGCTATGACCGTGTCATTGCGTCTTGCGCGAGCAGAGTGCAAGTTTCGAATAAAGTTCTGGATTTGCGCTTTATGCCTTTTGTGAAAGGATGGGCTATAGCTTATGTGTACAAATTGGCTGCCATTAAAACTTTTGATAAACTTGATTTAACATTCGATTTTTCTAGATCTCGTTCGAGTATGATATATTTATAGGTAAATAAGCTCAAAAGTCTAGTCCTTAACCGAACAAATAGACAGTGATATAAAACTGTAACGTAAAAAGTTTGTCAAAAGCCCGGGAGACATCATGTTTTGTGTCCATGATCAAACTTTAGTGTCTTATAAGTTATTTATTGCGTATCTGATTAAAAATTGGAAGCTCGAATACACGTATGTCATCGCACATTGTCGATATCCTTATACATTGTACGGATTTAAGAAATTTACAATTCTTTTATCCAGAAATATTAATATGAATGCAGTACAATTTCCCAGAAAGTACTTTATGATTAGATTGAAATGTATTAATACCTGAGGTATCTGTCACGCTTATCCTCAGCGAGAGCCACGTGAGACAGTTACGCGGGGACCGTCCGTGCCACTGGGAATAGCCTCCGTTGATTTCGAATTGACAATTGGAATTAATATACACTTAGAATTTTAGAGCGAGTGAAATGTTTCAGAATTAAGTATGGGAAAAACAATTCAAATAGTAAAAATATTTGTGTCAATTTGGTAATTTACTAAACTGTTTGTAAGTTTGACTAAAAAGTTCCTTTCCATTGGCAGCAATTACCGGCGCGAAAAAATGCCAGTTTAACTCTATATTAATGTTCCATAAGGGTATTCTCGCGTGGCAGACAATAATCCAGCCGGAAAGTTTCTCGCGAGAGCCCATAAATCCGCAATCAGCGGAGAGATATGAAGGAGCTGCCGGTGTGAAAATGATCCTAGCAGGTTCGGGCCGGCCTCTCGGCCATAAATCTCCGGCAATTAATACGGCGAATTCGAGGATCGAGATCTCCCGGACAAATGGCCTTCAACAAGATTCTATCCTTCCTGTCGTCTTGCCTGTCGCGATAAACTATCAGGCGTCGATTTCTCATCCTATACGTGGCCGGACTTTTGAGCGAGCCCGGCGCGCGGAGATGATTTCCGAGGGGCAGCACGGCAAGAGTTATCCAGGCGTAGTTGGATTTCATTAAAGCATCCTGGCCCGGAACTGCTCCTCTGAAAATTATCGTTCGCCCAGGGCGTCCTCTTCTTCTTCTTCTTCTTCTTCCAGGGAACTTGGCGCAAAATTAACTCCACTCAATTAAGTACTTGCTTTCTGCCGCCGCGGAATCGAACAAATTCTGCGGGTGGCGACGCGTGCAAAGATAAGGGGGGATATCGCTGATCTCGGTCTGCGGGCTCGAGATAAAGCGGCCCCGCGAAGATGGTGAATAAGATGGGGGAAAGTAGGCAAACGCGATTAAAAAGGGGTTACTTTGTTCGAGCGTGAATGAAGCTTCGTTTGCCGGGCGTAGATTCTCTGCCCTCGCTCGAATATAATCGATTTTCGAGCAAGAACTGCGCTTTTTGGTCTTCCAAAGCGGATCAAGGAAACAAGTGGAACGCTCAAGTCGGAAAATTACATTTTCTGGATACTTGACTTCGGATATCTGAATCTTGAATAAATTTTCAAAGTATTGTTCATAAGCTGTTGCTATAAAGGTGGAATATCGGCAAAGAAATGTTTATACGGCGAACGAAGTCAAAATCGCCAAAATTAAAGGTATTAAATTTTCATAAATTGTAATGAATGGACTAAGAAAGTCATGATGCAACCCTTTCAAATTTTACGTAATCTGCCTGCAAAATAAATCAATTTAAAATTAATTTAAGATTTAAATAAATAAGCATTAAACCAAATTAGCGAAAATGCGAATAATACGTACTAATATGCTGAATATTGCGAATACACGGAGAAAAATTTTCTAGTAAAAATTACAATAGTACAGTGTAATTTGATCACAGACTGTAAAAAATCCTAAAAAATTACCATGTACATAGTAAATTTTACGAGGTCAATGATAAATTTTCGTATTTAGACTTGTAAAATTTACTATGTACATGGTAATTTTTTAGGATTTTTACAGTCTGTGATCAAATTAAAATGTACTATTGTAATTTTTACTAGAAAATTTTTCTCCGTGTAGCAATAAGCTGAAATCAATATGCTGAATACACATTTGTCGAGAATGTATCTCCAAATATACCTTACCTAATAATGAATCGAATATTTTAGACACAAGGCTTAATGTACTGAAATGTTAGTATGCTAATGTACGCCTTTGTGGCTCAGTCTAAAAGAACTAATTATTGTGAAGAATATTCATTTTTTAATATGCCCACACACACGTTTTATGCTTGTAAAATTGTGCACCAATGTATACATTTGTCTTATTCAAAGCCTTTTCTTGTGGCATTTTCGTTCTAATTCTTAATTGTCCAAAGCATAGTATTGATTCTGAGATGGGGTCAAAACTTTTATTTTGACATTTTCAATTTTTGTCACTTTTTTACATTGCTGATAAAAGAATAATGAATTGAATAAAATAAAGTAAATAAAAGTTTCACATGGTTTTAAGACTGATGTATACTTATCACCCATCCTTAGTACAGAAAGTCAGAAATTAATATTAACTAAGAAATAATTCTAAATCAAGTGTTGAATCCGAGATCTAAATCTAAATGTGGCCCGGTATTTGATCCGTAGTTCCCTCCACTTGTATTTTTCCCGAGAGAAAGTATCTGAATTTAAAAAAAAAAATATATTTTTGAATTTTGGAAGTTCGGAACTGTGCTATGGGTCCTATGATAATGCGATGATATTTTAATTTTTATACTAATCAATTTAGGTGCTTTTATTAAAATATCTTATTAATTTTATAATCTCGATTTTCTGTTACAGGTAAATTTCACAAAAGGCCGCACAGTTTAGCGTAAGGGAAAGCGATAAGTTTAATAGATTTATCTATCCTTTTTATAATACTTTAATACAACTTTATCAGTTTAGAAAATAAACTCTGTAGCTATTTTGATTCACTCGCTCCCGAATTCGTAAACGCGTACAGCTCAGTGGTGAATCATTTCCAAGAATTCTGCATGTTGCAGGAATGGTAAAGCAGGAAAAGAGAGAAAAACTGAAATCGAACCCCCTAACTCCCTCTGGTTCCGGGTGCAAGAGTACGACTGACCGGTTTTTCATTTAGAACGTTCTTTATTCTCTTTCTCTTTACGTCACTTCTCCGCGTGCAGCGTTTTTGTTCCTTTGCCGTATGACAACGGGCTTCGTCGAGATTAGATCTATACAGATGAATATTGGCCAAAAGCTTGCAAGTTTCATCGAAAATGCTCTTCCTAAATTTATCAAATATTCTGTATTTTATAAAAGTGTATTTTCCTGGAACGATCATTAATAAATATTATTATTCATTTTTATCAACCTGAAAATTGCATCTAATATTTATCATTGCTTAGAATTTCTACTAATTTTATTTATTTTCGCGGCGAGCTTCTCATCGCGTTGTGTGCAAGGTGACGTTTAACGTCCGGGATTCAGGGAGATTACGAGCTTATCGTATATACAGTTAAGAGGCTTGCTTTAGGCGCAAAATTTTCGCAATTCACGCTGACATATGACTTCTGTATCATTTCTTTTCACTCTTCCCGTTTAGGAAAGGAGCGTATTAAAAAGTGTTGATCGGGACGATGATTTATGAACGATCGCGCGTTATTAAAAGCCCAGGAAAAAGATACTGCGCGCGTTACTTTTTACGACGTATTTATGGGGTAAATTAATTACTCGGACGAGTTACGATACGGCACTTTCGCGCCGTAAGTCTGGGAATCAATGCCCTCGTCAATCAAAGCCAGTTTTAAAAAAAGCCAAACAAGACCAAAAGCACGTCGAAGCACCGCTGCTGCCGCTGCTGTTGCTGACAATCGAAAAAGGAGGCATTGTGTGCGTTTCCCTTAATAAAATTAGCCGGCGGTTGCGCAATTCGCCGGCACAGGAACAATCCTGTTGCGCAACACGGCCGCGCGCGGATTCGCGCGGCGTAACCGCGCGTGACTCGTCCGGGGGCCGCCGCATCGATTTATCTCCGATGAATTTAAACGGAGTGCGCGGCCGTCCGAGGCCGGGCGAGAGCGACCTTGTCGAAAGATCGAGGAATTTATCGGCGAGCGGAAGCGCGTTAAGTGCCGAAGGGGGTTCGCCCCGCCGAGCCGCGTGCACGGCCTGGACTTCCGCGCAAGGGACGAAGGAACTTGTATCTGATTTCCTGATCTGGAATTCATGAGTGCAAGTGGAGCCGCGCCGCCGACGAGTTATTTCTTGCGTCGGATCTCAAAACAAATAGAGGCGTGCAGAGCGAGGCGCTCTATATTCTTGCGAGTACCGCGCCAGTTTTTAAGTAGACAAATTCAATTATTTATTATTTGCTTTTCTGCCTACTATAGATATGGTTTTTTACTCAAGAAAATCTCAAGTGCTCTTTATATTATATAAGTATAAGATTCCAATTAATATTTGTAATATAAAATTTAATCTCATATAGTTATAAGATTTAATTGGATTAATTTGCCGATTTAATAATATTGTCTAAAAATAAATGGCGCACCAAAAATAAGAAAGATGAATTTAAGATTTGTCATAATTTAATTCTTCATTAATTATTACGTACTGAATTAATTACGTTGATTTAAGCTATTTTAAAGTGTCTATTTTAAAGAGATAAAGAGATAATTGTTATGTTTATTTGAATTAACATATCCAAAATAAATAGTACAAAATAAATATCGAATGCAGAATAATAAATATAATACTAGTAAGCAATTACATAACATATAATATAATTTCCTACATATTTATATAATATATCGGCATTATGTAAAATAAGTAATACTCTTAAAAACATATCCGTATAGGGACAGAGAGAAATGACATTTTGTGTACCTTTTCCATTCCCTCGCCAATCAACATTTAGTGCCGCCAGCAAATGGCCCTAGAAAATAGCCATCTGGATAATTTCCCAGCCATCAATTAACGAAAAAGCCTCTCCAAGCAAATACACCCGCGTTCCACCCGAAACGGCGAAAATCGACGCAGAGATTGAGCCGTATCGAGCAGCGCTCTGCCTCCCCAAGCACCACCGAGCAACCCCCGGAGCGTCCGCAACCTCTTCGGGGTGTACGAACCAGCAGCGTAAAAAGGACCATTAAGTCTCGGCCTCGAAAATATATATACAACGGGCCGGCGGGGGCGGCGGCGGCGGCAGCTTCGGAAGAAAAACAAACGCCCCGAGGGTCTCGTCCGATTTTCTCGCTGCTTACGTCGAGAGCCGTGGACCGGCCGAGCGGTCCGCAGTTACGCGCGGAAGCGGCCAAAAGACGGATGAAGCTCACCCCCGGGCTCGTTTATCGGGCCTAAAATAGAATTCGGACCTGTCGCTCGGTTTAAAGGGGGAGTGGTTCATTTTCATCTTATTGCGTTCTAAGCGGTACGTGGATTTTCGGATTACACGCGATCGACTTGTTCGTTACATTGAAAAGTATTTTTCTATAAATTTTAAGTAAGCAAATAAAATGTACGTCCTTTAGAACTAGTATAATTTTGTTTAACGCATTACACTCCCATTCGTGAAGATTCACCGTAATTGACGATAAACGATTTCGAAAGCCACATAAATTGGAGAGGATCCGCGAGGATCCTCGAAAACGAGCCTCGGAAGAACTCGGCGGTAAGGAAAAGCGGGGGAAATACTTAGAGGTAATTGAATTCGCGGCGGCGGGGCTAATGGAAAGGACGGCCTGATGGATTCGGGCCGAGTGTGGTGTTTAACGTTATGAATCGCGGGGGCTCGGGGCGCGTTCGCGCGCCGCTAATACGAAATAACGCTGTTACACAGCCGCGGAGACGCGCGGCGGGAGCGCTTTCTTGAGAAAACCGTGCCGTGTAATTTTAACGGGTAATTCCAGTTAGAGCGCAGTTTCGCGCGCCGCGGCCGAACTTATGAAGGGAGTCGCGCGGAGTCGTAATGGATTTATAACCCCTTGAATGCCCGTTTTTATTGTGCGGTGCGTCCTCGATAATTACGTTCTCGTAGTGGAGCAATTTCGCGCATCAGCTACCCGCCTTGGGGAGCTGCCTTAAACTATCCAAATTACCGAAAATTGTTTGTGCTAAAGTGCTAATTTTATTCTTATGGATAACTCTTACAATTTTCAGAAAAAAACTCTCTCTCTCTCTCTCTCTCTTTCTCGAAAAGAAAGCCGTCTCTTCGACTCCTGTATTTGCGTAAGAAAGAAGCGCAATCATCCTCTATTAGCGAGAGAACTCGAGTGTCTTGCTTTCCAATTGTCTCCGAGCCGAGGGAGAATTTTACAGCCTCGTCCGGGGAAAAACTTTTCCCGGCCTCCTCCAACTTCCAACACCCGCGAGGTTCAATTATTCGCACAGCCGAGCTTTTCTTCCGCGAGCGAATAAAATTTAAAACGCTCTCTCGTGTTTATCGAATTAATGGCGTGGCAGGCGGCGGCGGCGGCGGCTTTTTTCTTCTTTTTTTTGCAAAATTGTTTCTAAGATTAACGAGGGCAGGCAGGGAGGCATAATCGGAGGGATTAGTTGACGAGGCGAGGCTTTTGATGCGAGTTAATTAGGCGCCTGATGAGATTTCGGTGCGCGGAATTGGGTTCGCCTGGCAAAGCCATTTTTACGCAGCTTAGCTGAGTAATTCTCGTTAGGCGAACTACTGAATATTTAATCAAGCGGGACAATCGCCTTCTTATATCGCCTCAAACTCGCTGTGTACGTTACACGTTAAATAATAGATTTTGAGCGTGTTACATAAAGCTCGTGTTTACTTAATCAAAGCCTGGAAAGAAAACAGTCGAGATTCTTAATCAATCGAAATCAAGGCGGGACTTTCATTCAAATTTCTCATCTGATTTCCGTGTCGTCGCGTTTATTAAACAATAATGAACCGAAGGTTTTGACGGCGGCGCACTAATTCGACTACTAATTGCCATAGTAAAATCTCGCCGAGCCGCGACGCGCGTCAATAATTCGAAATTCATTAATTTCCCGCAATAGCAGCCCGTCGCAAATCTGCTTTATAATTCATCGGACAAAGTTGCGCCTTCGAATCGACAAACAGACCCTCGCGACGTATTGAAATGCCTGCCTTCAGCGGCGAGTAAACCGGCCTCGCGCGCAAAACAGAGGAAAGAAAGACAAATGGAGGTTCTCGCGCGCAACTTACTTCACCCTCCTCAACTGAAAAGGTAGACGCGTGCCGGGCCGTATAATAGCTATATTTCGGCGTCTGGTTTTACGAGGACCTAACCGTCGGCCGAGCGTCTACTTTGTATTCGGAGCGGCGCGCTGCACCTCGCGACGGGTTCATTCTGGCCGCCGCTGCCGCTGGCAGTCGGGCTCCTTTTTTCCGAACCGTTTGCACGCGACTGCTCACTCCCCTTTCTTTTCCCGAGAGGTGGAGAGGTTTACGTAAGAGCCGCCCGACCTAGTCTTGCGGTACGGCGGCCGGGTCATCGAATCAAGGACCCGAAATCGGGTTACCGCCCGACGGCGGCGCCTCTTCCGCGGACGGACGTATTATTTGTCATTTCGTTTTCTTCGGAGAATCCAGATTTTGCGGGGTCTAGCGCAGATGATTTTCACGTTATTCTTCTCGCGGCCATATTTTCGCGACGCATTCCGCGAATTTTCAATTTTGACGCAGCGAAAATTTTTCGGTGAGTTCCGGAATGTATTGTAACAAAATTGCGACCCGGTAACCATAATATTATTAAATTTGACCATTCTTCGCATACTTCCTTGCGTCAAAGTAAAATATATAATATAAAAATTTTAATATACCAAAATCTTTCGGCGGAAATTTCAACAAAACTATATCGATTCGTCTTTATTGACGGAGAAAAATTCTTAATTTTCTCACCAGACTGACATTGTTGGAAAGATTACAATATTTTTTTTGTAAAATTTTGTAAAAAACTATTGCAAAATTTACTAGAATTATAGTAAATTTTACAAAAAACTATTGTAATTTTTCCAACGACAGTCTGTGAGATAATTTAGATTGACTATTGTAATTTTTAGTAGAGAATTTTTCTCCGTGATAAAAATAATCGTATATGATATGTAAAAAATTGCGCCTTCCAAAAATTATGCGATACCTTTTTTTAAAGTAAACGAACCAATAAGAAAATGCATCGCATCGTTTCTCCCGGGCTATACATTAGCCGCTCTCTTCGCGACAAACAGCACGTAATTATAACCGTTATTCAGAGGCCTGTCGCACTTAGAGGGAGACTCTTAGCGTGCCAAGTTTTGCCTGGACATACGTCCACGTCATCCTTTTATTCGGCGCGCGACCACATCGGCATAGACCTGCTCTTTCGTCTCTTTTCCAAGACCTGTAAGATAATAAGAAATCCAATATTAGCCCAATGATTATGACAGTCGTAACATTAGTCGCACTGTAGTTACCCCGCTATTACGCGATATAGTTGCTTATCGATTAAAGAAAGTAGCCTCTTTGCAAAAAATGATCGCGGCGTTGATAAAAAAAATAAAGTCTCTTTCGCTCAAGATTGATGTGAAAAAATAATAAAAAGCTCTCATTAAAGATCATAAATAGCGCGTCTGGTTGGTTTGAATTCGAAGGCGACCCTCGGCAAGTGGCGCGGAACAAAAACAAAGCCATGATCCAATCAGGCAGCAACTCCCTGCAGATATCTCATTTCCTGTACAAAAGCCCCATGAAAAAGTAATTTCAATCGACTTATTCGCGAAAAAAGGAGGAAGACTACGTCTCTCTCTCTCTCTCTCTCTCTCGCACAATATAATCCAAATCCGCATGAATTATGCCGAGGTGGAGGGGGGTCGCTCCTATATACCCTTTTCGACATCACGCAACGAGGACTTGCCCATAAAATCGATATCCGGTGTGTATCCACGACGACTGCGTGTTTCGCCCAGATATTTATAGCTCCCGTTCCAGTCACGAGCTGGTTCCATCTGCATCCACCCCCTCCCGTCGCCCTCTCATTACGAAGCCGTCGTCGCGCGGTTATCAAGAACCGGAATTCCCCGGATATTGCGTATTCGCAGCCACCCCCGACCTTTTTTCAAGGTGAGTGACAAATGCGTTCCGGGATCGCTGGAAGGCTAGCAAGACTCTAGCAAGTGCGTTCTGCCTCGGCGAATCGTCGAGGGGCTGAGCTCTCCTAAAAGCCTTTCAGGGGAAACTTTGTTTAAGGAGTATTATATTTTCTTATAAGTTTTTCGACAATAATGAGATGCACTTTGCCAAGAAAAAGCTTAGGGAGCTTTACCTTCGCGACGAATTACTGACTGTGAAAAATTGTACTTTATTGTTCGTGCGAACTGACTATACAATGATAGAATATATCAAAACGATCGACCGCACCATAAAGCATAATTGATTTGAACTCGTAATTTAAAAATTTGCTTCTAATGGCTGTTTTTAATTATTTTTATCTAAAACGATTCTGATTCGGTCTCGAGACATAATTAGAGATAATTAAAGATTTGCACGAATCGAAAGATGAAAAGATTTTATTTTAACCACGCCCTTCCAACCTAATTTTTCTTCGTTCAAACGATAAACCAAGCGTTCGCGTGAATTTGATTTCGATAAACAATCTCTTATTGCTTTTAGTAATAAAAGATAACTTATCTCGTATCGTAGGCTTTTAATTAAAAAAGTACATTTGCGTGCTTTTTATTGTCGATAAGTTTTTTTGAACAATTATAGACTGATATTATAGACTGATTTTCAATAGGTCCTGACTGTTCAACAAAATAATTGTATACTGACTGTAAGTATTTTGATTAAAAATATGTTAATATTTGGAAATATTACGTTATAAAATTACACATTAAATTGTTTATCAAATTACATATTATATGCATAATTGGATTATCCTATATTTATCGTTGGGAGTAAGTAATTATTTACACTGACAAAAACTTTTTGAAAAAATTAAAATTAACAGAAATCGAACATACTCAATATCTGTACAAATATTTCGTATTGTATATGTAAAATGTATTTAAACTCATTTAAATTTATTTAATTTATATAATTTATTTATATTTATTTATTTAAATGTTACTCCAAAAATATATATACCAAATCATATTTGTATTTTTATTTGGATTTACTATTTACTTCTCAAATTTTCACTTATAAAAAAATGTATATTTTTATACAAATAAATAGTAAAATTTATATTACATAAATTTTGTAAATTTTACTCGAAGATTTTTCTCAGCACAGGAGTTCAATTTTATTTACTCATTTTGCCCAAAAAGATCCTGGAGGATATCCCGAAATTTGCATAAAAGAAAAGGACGTGAATGATTCATATATTTAAAAGATCTTTATAAAAAGTGAAAAAAACGAAGTACGCAACGCATATTCCGCTTGTAAGAGATTAAAAAACTGTTTTAAATGCAAATACTAACCTTAACGAACGTTTGAAACGGCAAAGAAAACAACTGCGCATTTCGTTGACAGGGTAAATTTTCCTTCCGGGGGGGATTTCTAAATAACACACAACAGGCAGACAGTCCTCGCAATAAAAAGTTTCTCGTTGACCGGGCGCCGCTGTCCGAAGTGAGCGGCAAAGTAGTTTGTCTTCCGAAAATTCCACGCAGCCGTTTACGCTCCGAGCGTGAACGTGAGAAAAATCGTCTTACCTCGA
The DNA here is from genome assembly GCA_035047165.1 of Ormyrus rosae. Taxonomy (NCBI): domain Eukaryota; kingdom Metazoa; phylum Arthropoda; class Insecta; order Hymenoptera; family Ormyridae; genus Ormyrus; species Ormyrus rosae. The sequence goes on from JAWWML010037291.1 coordinate 11,539, forward strand.
GTCTTTCTTAAAGATTTTCTAACCGCGCGCCTTTCGTTAATTTTTTTTCTACTTTTTTGGGGAGTGGAAAATCATTTTTTCGATAAAAATTCGAAAATTTCGAAATGGAATTACGACTAGCAGGAAAACAAAAACGGTATTTTTAACGGCTGCTCGGAGGGAATTACGCTTTTGACGAAGTAAGCACAATACGTTGATGCGAAACATTGACACAATTTGAAATGCAAAGCCGGTACCGAAATTTTGCGCTTCCGGCTGCAAATAACAGAATATTCCCATTGTTGTAGCCCATAAGAAATTCACATTCTTAATCCAGCAGCGAAATTCCTTTCAACATTTCCCTCTAAATTCAAATGCAGCACAAGTGGATTTCATCCTAAGCCGCGTGGCAGCGAGCTTGCTTCTGTGCCCCCGCTATATTTGTTCAGCTCTAGCATTATACTTCTAAAGTACACACGTAACTTATTACTCTCTCTCTCTCTCTCCCACTCTGCCTCTTCGCTCGCTCGCTGCGAATAAGAGTAATGCGAGATAAAAGGAGCCGAGGAGCTCCGAGAGAAGGCGAATCGACGGAACGCTTGTTTGGACTGCGTTAAATAGTAAATGTATAAGATGTATAAGTCGAGTTTTTTTCGACGCGAGTATATTCTGAGTCTGCCTGCTTCGTTGCTGCATGCAGCAGCTATCAAAATGCATAGAAACGTCGAAGAGGGAGGAGAATAAAACTGAACGATCGAACGCAATAAAGGATTAGACGGAAGAGCTCGGCGAAAATAGCGATTGTTCTGCAGTCTGGAAAACGCACTTCAGTTTTATCAACGAAGAGTGAGGATTTTGAATATTCAGAAATTTACAAAAAGAGCTGAATAAAACGTCTGACATTTCATACTTCAATATTATTTTCTTGTACTACATTGATATTTCAATATTGTTGAGCTTAAACGCTAAATAATGCTGTAGATACAAATGCTTTTTTCATAATTAATTTCACTTTATTTGACTGACGGCGTTATCATTTTGTATTCTTACCTGAACCCCGGCGCCACTTCTTTCAGCGCCCTGTACACATCGAGCAGCGTAGTACGCACAATTCATTTATGATAACTCCGCCGCAGTGGACGCTTACCACGCGGCCGCGATTTATATTTCATTTACATCAGCTATACGTACTCCTTTTTCTCTAAAAACCGGTAGGTCGCCGTACCGGAGGCTGCGCCAACATCACGGCGCGCAAGTTTTTCGTTTTAGCGTTAGATCTGCTTTCGTTTCGCTAAGATTTATCCGACCGCTGAAATTCGCGCTTCCGCGTTTTATGATGCCACGTATGCCGGGGAGGATATGCAAACATGCATAAAGTGTCGGAGCCGGAGAGCAAATGCCGCCTCTCCGCCCATTAAACCTCTTACATCTTTGGCTTTTTCAAAATGAAAGTTTTAATAATGAATAAGATTTAGTAATAATGAAATTTTACGCTCTCGTTTCAGCGTAACTGAAATAAAAATATTTTATACGCAACGATTCTCTTGAAATACGTTAATGAAAAGGACTAATAATATTGTTTCCAAGAAAGAAGGGCCGAGTGCTGTTCGGAGCAATGTTATATTATCTTTATTATTATAAAGTATATATGTTGCAAATTTTTTCCTCGTATTTAACGTAAAATTGCACTGAGAAAATTTTTCCTGAAAATTTAATTATTGTAAACGTGGGACATTACACGGTTTTGGTAACTAGTGATAAGTGCCCTTTAAACATTACGCTCGTCACGGTAAAAATTCTAATCTAATTTATTTCATTTTTTATTTTTTATTTTTTTTCTAAATTTTTCACTTGACAACAGAGTCCACAAAGAATCTTGATTCATTTTTATTTCTTATTTTTTCATTTGTGTTATTATTTATTGCACGTCTTTGTCCAGATTTACTTTCAATTTTCGATCGAGCAAACAAGATGAGCAGCGCTCTGAAGACAACTGACAAGACAACTAAGCTCATCCGAGAAGGGTGAAATAAAACTTCCACAAAATAACGTAAGGATTTCAAATTCGCGACTTTGCATAAAAAGTATCGGCCCGGTACTTGAATCAGGACTACCTAACAGCACCGACTCACCAGTCAGTCGCTCTATAGCCAGGCAAGCCAAAACCGCCGGCGGATTATTTAGCTTCTACTCGCCTTCGTATAATTGGATTCCTTAGGTAGCTTCACTTGTACATTATACACAGTCTACCTAATACTGATCGGCTTGTAGGGGCGAGACTTTCCAGGAAATAATCTTCCCCGCTGCGGCCTCGTGCTCGAGCTCACGAATTTCAAAATGTCCCTTTTTGATGGTGGCGTCGCTGCGTAAATGCGGCTCGTTGCGCAATAATGTTGTATGTCAACATTTCGCGAGATATCAACAAAAGAAGTTTCATATATTAACTACTTATTTTACTTTTTTATAATTATAATATCAGTTGATGTTAATACAATATCAATTTACAATTTTTTTTTTACGATATGTAATATAAAACATTATGCATTTGCAACAATAGACTTTGTTGAAATTAGTTCTCATTTTTGTAAATAAAATTTGGTAATGCATCATCTTAAATGTAATTCGTAATTGTATGTTTTTTAATTGAATAGTGGCATAATTTGAAGAAATAATCTATTCAAAACTGTTATTTTTTACTTCGGTCATTGAAAGCGGCATTATGGATAAGGTGGACAGTATTGTAGATATAGTCACCTTTCGTGATGATAATAAAGCCACATTTTTTTCATCAAATAAAAAAAACCTAATGTTTTCTATAGTACTAGGAACTAAAGCAGGATTATCTTTTGTGTGCGTTACCATCTCCTTTTATACATTTTCTTCGAGCTACAAATAAAAGTTTAAACAAAAGTTAACGAGTCGCTTGAAAAGTCTCTCTTCAATTGAAGCAAAAGCAAAAAACTCGAGCCAATTAACAAGAATTTTTCCAAGTTCCCTTAACAACCTCCACACGCACGTCCATCTCGCGCGGCCCGCGGAATTTGCCTAGGCGAGAGCGAGGAAAAAAAGAATAAGGACCTCGCTCTCGCGCTTCTTTTTCACTTTGAGGCTGCCGCGCGCGCGGGGCGCATTGAAAATTTTTAAGTGGCTCTCCGCTCGGCCGGGGCAGACGCTCCTCTCCCGGTGCATCGTTATACCGAGACGCGCGCCGCGAGAGGAGCTGCCGCTTTGCGAAATTTAAAACACTTTACTCGCGGCGCCGTCGGTTTGTTGTTGCCCCGGTCCAACTTCGGCCCGGGCTAATCCAATTTTTTTCCTCGCGCGAACGTTACGAGGCGTGCCCGGCATTCCCGAAGCCTCGGCGCTGCTCTCGCTTCTAATCCGACTTTCCGCCTCGCCTTTTCGCTGCGCTGCAGCTACGTGATTGCTCTGTAAAGTTTCCCCCCGAACGACGGAGAATCTACGGGGCAGAGGCCGTTTTTTTTTCTCGGAAGCCCTCCCCCGAAATTCACAGGCCTCTTTATGGTAATAAAGCCGGAAGCGGAGCGCGGGTTAGTGGTATTGCTTCGAGGTATTCGATTTATCGGGGGGATGAAATTTTGTGGGTTCGGCCGGTATTTATTTGAATGTAGTACAATTCGGCGAGCAAACTCGACAGGAGAAGTACCAGGTTTTCCTCTGCAAAGCTGTTTTTCGGCTCGAAATAACGTTTTTGAAAAACTATACTTTTTCCGAAATCCATCGTCGTGTTAAAAACTAAGCTAATATTGAGAATGTAATATCTGGGCGGGAAGTGGACGCAATGGAAAAATTTCAACAGCGAGTTTCGGAAAGTATGTTCCCGGCTATAAAATGCAAAACCGAATCATTTATATGAGTTATTCAAGATTTTAGTACGCATAGCTTACAGAGGCTCCCTTTGGCAAATTTTCAAGATATCGCTTGATATATACCGAAAAAATATCAAGGGGTTTTATGCAGGGGTTTTATGTAATATGAATGACGCTTTGGTATTAAAAGCCATTGTTTTAAATGAAAAATTTCCCTTTTCACAGTTTCAATTGAATACAATCATTTATTTTCATTGCTTTCTTACGTAAATTACATCCCGCAATTGATTTTCAATCACAAATCACGGCAATACCGTTCTTGAAATCCTGTCCATCCGCTTCTCCACGAAGGATGAAAAAAAAGGGCTGAGATAAAGCGCTTCGGCAATGGATTTTTCATTCTGGCGTTATGCAAAATTTTATTTTAGTTTGTCGTTGCGCGTGCGCCTCGGGCAAAGATTCACGACAGCTGGGCAAATTGAAAATATCGTTTTACACAGTTGCAATTGCTTTCGACTGCCTCCGGCTATGGAATTCGTCTCTTTTTTCGATATTGAGATCGAACGTTGTTGTAAAATTTATACGTTGTTCGTTAATTTTTTGCGTGACGTAAAGGAAGCGGTCGTGAGATGTCCGAGAATGTGCATGGTGTATTATGGTCGCTACATTTTGAAGCTTTTTTTTGCAATTAATTACTTTGTCTTCGTATGGTCCCTTTTTACTCATTTCATAGACAATTTGCTATTATTAATTTACGAAATGGAAATAATTTTTGTGTCCAAGTTAGACTGATCTTGTTTAACAAACAATTAAATAGTCTATATTAAATTTGATTAGAGCGTCTTCTTAAATTAATAAAACATTTAATTAAATTAATTTTAGCTTTCACGTATTTATATTTTATTATTCGTGTAGTTTAATAAAATTACATTTATTTTTGTAGAATAAGAATCTAATGCACTCAAATAAAGGGGCTTCTGTCTAAAATATCTAAGCTGAGTATTAAAAGCCTCGAAAGTACATTTCAGGTAGCAGATTTCAAGAGGCCAAACGACACCCAGAAAAAACTGTATTAGTAAAAAAAAAAGCGAAAACATTCTCTCCTTGCAGCAATCCTCGCGGGGAATAAAGAATCCTCGGCCGCGATCTGACCCGGTCGAAAAGGAAGTACGCCGAGAGAGCTAGAAAAAAGGGGCATTCGTCCTCGTTTCCAACACCCTGGAAAAAAGGCCTCTGAATGGGAGCGCGAGAAAACGAGACACGTATTAATACGCGCCGAACAGAGAAGCTGCCGCCGCCGTCGCCGCCGCCGCTGCGGATATTCGACGCGCCGCAGGGGGACAGTCAGTGATACACGGGCCGTTATTCCCCGGCTTTTTTCCCTCGTACTTCTGGCTTTTCACGCGCTTGCGTATCGATATTACACGCCCTTGCCGAAAAAAAGCGGGGCGAACGATAGATGAACGATGCGCGCGTTTTCTGAAAAAAAAGAAAGAAAGAAAGCGAGCCTTCGCCCTCTTTATCTCCCCCGCAGTTTTCTAGCCTCTGGGTATCCGCCGCGCGTACTTTGCTTAATGCAGACCAGCGCGGCGGGCTTCGCTTTTTCTCCGCTGAAAGCTCGGGTGTGAAAAAGGAGAAATTGGGAATGCTTTTGTTCCAGATTCCGATCCCAGCAATGAGCGCCTGTTGGTGAAATACGGTTACGAAAAAATCCTTTTTAAATGAGGCGCAATGGACGCGCTTTTTTGCCGTTTTGCTTCTCTATTATAATACGAATGAAAATTATCAGCGACATTCCAATGCATTTTCTTTTCCTTTTTGAATCTTTTCAATTCGAAACTCCCGGCTAAGGATAAAGCGTAGTATCGCGTTTCCAAACATGTCGTAAAAACTGGATTTCCAAATGGAAAAGTCAACTCGTATCCTTGCAGTAAAATTCTCGATCCCGCTGTAAATTTTTCTTATTCCTCAAACGATAGCCCAAAGCTGCTCTCTCGTACTTTACGCGTGAATTCTTTTTTTTTTTTTTTTTTTGGAAACAATTTACAGACCTCTCGAAATTCGAACCGTAGAGAAAACTTAAATCGATCGGCGGGGGCGAGGCGAGGCTGACTTTGACGTAAAAATTTTCGATGAAAAATGGCCTTTGTCATTGCCGCTGTCTAGGTAATTATTGTTCGAAACTTTAAAGCCCGGAAAAGTTTGGATAAAATCGAATTACGCAAAACTCGCCGAGAGAGGGAGAGACGAGAAGTATGCCCGGGATAAAATCGAGGAAAAAGTTATGAAAGACAGCCTCGGGGGCTAAGTGGAAGAAAATGGTGTATAAGAAAATTATGCTTAAGAAGCATATCGCATGGTAGTTTCCGACGTTGCATCTCCCGTTCTCGAACTCTATTCAGTCCGGTTCGAGCTACAATGCGATACGTATATATCTATACAGTTACCTCGTCTAGATTGCAGAATTGCGACGATCGCCTTCCGGCGCGTTTCAATATTATCAAAACGCGCAGATGTGTTCTCGTCCTGTTTTACAATGATAAACTTATCCAATCGGAAGCTGATGTAAAGGTCTTTAATTGCGTGTTCTTGGGTAATCAAAGGTCTTGATACTAATGACAGATAATGTACGTATATATTAAAAGTAATAAGATACTAATGGTTTTTCAGTTTATAACATTGAGATGACTGACAATTATTTTTTAAATTTCGTAGAATTACACATTGTAAATTGTTCATATTTATCTCTTAATTTACATGCGAAAAATTATCTGTTATTTATGAAAATAATCTTTTATGCTAATTAGATTCTTTATCCGTGAGTTTAATTTATTAAAAATTAAAATCACGGTTACACTCTGTTGCTTGCGTGTAAAGCGTAGAATAGCGCTGATGTTTTTAATATTAATATCATTTATATGCTCTTGCATTATAATTTTTAATCTTTGGGAGGGCGAATAAAATTTATTATAAACAAGTATTTGGTACTGCTGTGGGTAATCTAATCAATCCTATTATATCATTTTGTAAAAAGTTATGCTTTCAAATACCTTTGTACTACAGGTACGTGGATGATATTTTTATTTGCGTATAATCAAAAAATTTAACGTAATTTAATGAATTTCGGAGATAATATCGGAATGATAAATTAGTTAGGAAGAAGCTAAGTGCCAATGAATTGGCAGCGGTTTATGTCTTTTTATAATTCGCAAAACACTAAGAGAGAAAAAAAGGTAACCTCGTTTGACTCTATGCTCCAGTTCTGCAGGAGTAGACGACTAGACTACTATGCACCTGTAGATGACTCTCGCTCACCAGTCCCGCTCAAGCTTCTGCTGGTCCTTATAACTTTTTTTGGCTATCCCTTTTTTAAATTAAAGAATAATTGTTATTCGTCAAGTCAAGTGTGCTAAGAATTAACGGAAGTTGATATAGACTAACACGACACCTACAATTCCACACATCTAAATTATTAAATTAATTAATTAATAATTAATTTATTTATACAAAAAAATTATTATAATTAAAAATTAAATATAAAAAACGTATTTACCATCAAAGCCAAGGATTTCGAAATAAAAATATCATTATCAGATTGAGATGGTTCACCCTCCATAGTTTGATTAAGGTTGGAAACTTGTGCGATCGCTGAAGGTTATGGGTGTGTTAAGATTGTATTTATTTTACACACCCATAACCCTCAGCGATCGCACAAGTTTCCAGCCTTAATAAAAATATCATTGTTGGTTTTTCTAAAAAAAAATGTAAAATATATATTTTATAAATAGCCTCAAAAATTATCGAATTCTATAACATGATCTTGGAAATAAGCATAGAATAGTAGAATATAGAAAATAGAACGAAAGATCTGTCGATTTGACTGATAGATGAAAATAGTGGTTATATAAAAAAATAAACTTGTGATTAGAAAGTAAAATAATAAACTTGTGATTATAATAAAATAAAGTGCAAATAAAAACTGTGATCTGTGATTTTACTAAGCCCTGTAAGTATTCGTTTAAGGCCCCTGAGATTTCAACGTCTCCCGGTGTGTAATTACAGAGCGATTTCTGTCTCCTCAAAGGACTTTGGCCTCTAGTTTTATATTTATAACTCGGAATTACAATTTACCAAAATTTTACAAAATTTAAAAATAAAATTAGAAAATCTTGGTAAAAATCATATAAATTGTTTTTATGGGTGGGTAATTATCATAAAAGATTATTTTATGAGATGTTACATATGTACTCAAAAAATAACAAGAAATTTACGCATTTAAATTAAGAGACGAATATAAACCATTTATAAAGTGTAATTCTACGAAATTAAAAAAATAATTGTTATTTAACTCAACTTTATAACCTCAATTTTTACAGAATATTTTCCCTGCCTTTCATTTAAATCAAGTTAGAACGCATGAATAATTTTAGTAGTGTTTGACTAGCTTTGCTGCGGCACAGGTTCAAAGATATTTTACATCTCGGGAATAGAATTATTTTGTAAAATTGTTTTCTATTTGCGTTCAAAAGAATCTTAACGTTAATTTTTAGTCCCTGAAATGAATCCCCGCCGGGAACAAAACGTCGGAATAAATTAAAAAAATCTTTTTCCAGAAGAATTTTACTCTCGCGCAAGCAATTATTTTTATAAAACAGTGAAAACATCCACTTCATCCTCAGTTCGAGGTATAAAATAAAAATTTTTCAAGCGTCGCGTTATAACCCAGTCAATTTCGCTTAAATCCGAAAGCCGCACATAACAAAGCTCGAGCCAGGCAAACAAACAGAGCAAGGAAAACAAGTGACGTGCAGTAACAGCAACATCAAGCTGATTGGTGGGGGCCGAGCGAGGAGATGATCCTCGCGGAGCGCCGCGCAAAATTATTCGGCTTGCAGAGATCTCTCTCTCTCTCTCTCTCTCTCTCTCATCCCGCGAGTAAATCTTGTTGCGCGCGTTAGGTAACGCGCTCGAATCCGAAATGATTCCCGCGTATACCTGTTGGCTCTCCGCACGTATACGCGCGAGCAGTTATCTCATTGAGCGCGCCGCGCGCGGGGGAAGCAGAGAGGCAGCGACTGAAGTGAGTTAAAGCGCGTTATATTGTCACTCTCCGACGTCGGCGGCGGCAGTGGCTCTCGTTACGCATCGGAGAAGAAGAGGAGGAAGTGACAATTGTCTGCTCGGCTGCGATCCGCGCGCAGAATACCAAGGCAACCTGTCTACAGTCGTTCATTCACTCGTTCAATGAGTGCACGTTTCGTTGTCTTCCGCCGCCGCCGCCGCTGTTGCCCCCTTTTCACCCCGCTCTGCGCCCTTTTGTCTATTCTTTCTGCCGTTTTAGCCCGGAAGCCAAGCGGTAAAATTCTGTTTCAACCTGTGCGTTATGAGATCGCGGTTCAATTAGGCGGATGCTGAATTTCGAATGCAACGAGAACCGGCTGGCAACCGGATCGAGAGATCGATCGAGCTAATGCATTCGTTGATTTTACAGCGAATGAGCTGACGCTTGAAATCTGTGATTTTAAACTCTGTTACATTTTCAAGTTTGATTCAGCCTAACGCTCTTTAGGCTAATCGACTTAGAAACGTGGAGCTGCAGAATATTCAAGATATTGCTTCGAAACGGAGAAAAATCCCGCCACACTGCAGAAAAATAAATCTCTCCCACTTCGAGGCTCTTTAAAAATTACTATAGTCCCCGTCTTTCCCGCGACCCTTTAATCTTTATTCCTCGCTCCCCGTTCCTTTTCCAACGGCCGCGGAGCATTGTCTCTTTGAACGTCGGCGTTGGCGGGTCGGCAGCGTGACTGCCGGGGCACAAAGGGAATCGGAGCACGTCATAAGCCGCAGTGTGGCGCGACGACTACGCTAATTTTGACAATCAGCGCCATTGTGCCCCGGCACAGTGTCGCGTTGCCTCCCGGCCTCCAATGACTACTGCCGAACTTCTGCCAGCTGCTACCCGGGTTTTCTCTTACCCCGTGGAAATGTACGGCTGCGAATAAATTGTGGCCTGCGCTCGCTTTCGTGGGGAAATTAAATAAATGGGTTTTTTTTTTATTCTTTAGGGGTAAATTATTTCATTTCTGTTTTTCTTTCAAATTCTGGACATCCACGTGGTAATTGGGCCTTACGAGTCCAGTTTGGATGACTGAGTAGAATAGCTTCTGGGTTTAAATCTGATTCTTAGCAATGGATATAAAATAACTGTTTTACAAAAGAAAAAACGTTTTGCTGAAAAAGTATTGCGCTTATAAAAATTTATAATACGTAATTTATAACGGATGAGTTCTACTTTATGAATGCGTTTTAAATCTCTATAAAGCAGGTTGAATCAATCAACTAATCATGAATATTGAAACGAGAAGAGAAAAGGGCTTTAAATATCCACAATTCTAGGTATACGTGTTAATGAAAAATGAAAAATCCCGAAGAATAAATTATTATAAAATTCAATAATTTTCTTCTGCACTGAACTGAGTGCTAAATTTGCCTTGGTCAAGCTTTTACGACGAAAGGAACGCGCGCCTCAGTTCAACTCCATAAACGCGTGACTTTTGTCTAGACTATCGCTGCTGATTATTCTTTGAATAGTTTTTCCGTACGCATTCGCTTCATTTCATGACATCCGCCTCTTCATAATTGCACGCGCATGCTTTTTACATCACAGGCTCTTTGTCAGAATACGTTTTCCTTCAACATTCTCTCTTTTATACATCTTGCTTTGAAAAATTCCAACAACGACCGCTACAGCAGGCACTCGGTTATATGTTTACTCGAACGTTCGAACGGGAGCGTCATTAAATGTTAATTAATTTATGTCTACGCGGCGCCTATTGAATTTTCCGCTAATGCACGACGGCGCGGCTGCAACTTCAAACGGAAGTGTCCGCGGCGCGCAATCGAAATCCGCACAGCGCTGTAGAACTGCACACGAGTGTCATCGCTCGGCGGAGCTAATTATTGCCTCGGCACTTGACTAATTTATTTTAAACTCCTCTCGCCGAGCGCGGAGCCGAGCACTTTGTAAAACAGTCACCCGCCCGTCGGGGGGGACTGTACGCGGTAATAATAAACATCGGTGCAGTTGTCGGCAGCGTCAAATGGCTCATTATGCACTTAATATCGATTATCGCGGCAACGACCGTTCCGGCAACCAATAAAGCCTTGAATGCTCGAAGGTCAGCGATCGATCGCCGCCGCCGCCGCTGCTAACTGCAGTCTCGCTTCTGGCTCCGTTTTCAGATGAGTTTATCGCGACGGCGATTAAATATTACGCTTTTTCGAATGTTCTGCGTGCATTACCTTCGAGAATTAAAAGAGATCTGCGCGAGATGTATGCCGGGGCGGGTTTCTTGCGCGGCGATGCCAGTCCATTAGTCGCATACATAAAACGGCTCCTCCATTCGAGTGTGCTCATTTTTCATCTCGACCAGCGAAGAACTTGTTCAAAAAGCTTCGAGAGATATTGGCGTTATTTCCGGGCCATTAAGCGCACGGGATCACGTGCCTGGAAATCATAAGATTCCGGCGGGAGAGCAATTGCTAGGCGCTTGGCATTGTCTCCCGGCAAAGATTGAATCCGTCAAGCCCCTCGAAAGCTCGGCCACCTGTTTGTCAGCCGCGAAATATTCCGCCGAGTCTCTCGCGCAAAATCATAAAACTCTTGGTCTCCCGGCTTATAGTCACTTACCCGCGCCGGACTTTCTCAACTCGCGACGCCGGGCGGCGGCAGCAGAAGTACTACAAAAAGATATATATATATATACATGACACATCTTTGAGCTCTGATCTCGCAGAGCGAAAAAGTCAGAAGACAGAGAGGAAGAGAAAGGGAGAGAGATCGCGCAAAGTTTCAGGCGAGACTCTTTACCCTCGGCGTGCTGCTCTCGTAAAATCTTCGGAGGTGGTCCTTTTGTCACCTCGGCGAGTCTCGCGACGCGAGTTTTCAACGGCGCAACTTCTTCTTCGCCGCCGCGATGAGCTACTGCCGCGAGAGCGGTGTGCTCATTTTCAAAAGCACAAAGTCGAGGACCCTCGTAAAAATGAAGGAGAAAGGACGACGACGACGACGACGACGACGACGGCGGCGGGGGGAGGAGGAGGGACTCCGAAGCTCGTCAGTTTCGTACGGCAGAGCTTGAAATCGATATTCCCCCGCGCGCTCATGGCTTTTTCAAGGCGGCTCAAATTTTTCTCGGCTATCCGGAAGCAACTTTATGGGATATCGGGGATCGCAATATCTTTGCAATGGCGCCCCGCTTACAACTCGAATTCATTTCTGACGGACTTCATTAAGTTTCGTAGCGGGAAACTTTTGCAGCTTTCGCACGTTTTTAATAAAAAGCACGGAGCTTTCGATAATTACAATTACGGCGACGCTGCAAATCGAAATTTTAATCTTTCGCCGAAAGATTATAAACTCGGACCTCTGCAGATGTCTATATGTACAAGAAAGCAGCTCATATGTCAAAAAGGCCGGGATTAATATTCATCGCGACCGACTAAATGACGAATCCCGCGCTTTAATCCTCTCGCAGTCGTCGGCCGGTCGGTCGCCCGTTTGCACGCGCAGCCAAGTAGTGTAGTGCACGTCCGCTTCCGCGCGTACTTGTCGAGGATTAGCGCGAGTCTTTTAAATCATTAACGCTTGCGGCAACGTGACGCAAGCGGCAGCTCTCTCTCTCTCTCTCTTCCGACGGCGCAAACTACTTTCAAACGAAAGCTTTTCTTTGCCGGATCAAGCTCGTTATTCTCTGCGAATTAGCGCCTTTTTTACAGCCATTGATGCTGCTGGTACGTCATTATGAGCTCCGACCACCTGTTTCACGCGGTTCGCGTTTCTTAATTTTCCGGTATAAGCTCGTTTGTAAATGGAAGTAGTGTAGCGTGAAAAAATACATTATTGTTTGATGAAATTTAAAAGGAAGCCCTGCAGCTTGACTGTATACCCACGTAAGCGCGTAACTGGTGTCGATTAATCTACCCGGCTTATAAAAGCCCGACGAGGTGGCGAAGAAAATTGAATGAGCCGCACGTTTGCGCCATCACGAGCAATTCGCCCTTGCAGCTCGAAGGCTGTGACTCTTGGCTCTGGTGCGCGCGTACTTAGCACCATCTCTTTTTCCCCTCTTTCACTCTGACTCGCTTCATCTGCGACATCCCCCCTCACCCCTCTCGCATCGGGATAGTGCAGAGAGGTTGTTTGCATTTTTATAACTATTTGCGCCAATTTTTTTCGCGTCAGGTCGATAGCTTCGGGAGTATCGCGGCGGGAAATTATTGCATGGAAATTTTAATTCGAAAAAAAGTTCCATTTTTTATCCACAGTCAAAATTGTTTGTTTATTGAAAAGTTTAAATTTCGTGTAAGTGTAGCAGGAAAGAATGTACGGAGAAAAAATATCAAACTGAAAAGCGGAAAATGTGGATGCTAGGCGGGGACAAATATTATAAAGCTTCACAATTACAACTGACCTGCTTGAAATTTCCTAAAAAATGTTCAATTATAGAAAACTATAATATTGAATAACAAAATTCAAATATTTTACTATTCGTTTAAAAATAATTTAATTTTTAAGCAAACAATAAATATAATTTATTGCTATAAATATAATAAACAAAAAATATTTCATGAATTTCAAAAATTATTTTTAATTTTGAAAATTTAGTAAAAGACGAAAAAAGTAAGCTGTCGATCATTGAAAAAGACTAATTATTCAATAAGATACAGCTACTAAAAAAAAAATTAGCTGTAGAAGCTGATATCCAGGCGTACTCACACACACTGATGTATCACAATGATAGAGATTGTCGCTTAAGAAAATAAGTGGTGTAATTTTTGTTATTCACGCAAATCTGCAATCTATTATTTTTTAAATCGTTCAATTCTTGAATCAATTTTTCGAAGATTGCTGCATTGCCATAAAGTTTGCGAAAGGAGGGTAGTTAAACCCTTGCCGTACCATTCAGTTCAATGAAATCCGTACCCAAAAGGTTGGGGACTATGTACACTAAATAGCGTAATGCGAGTCTCACTCGTGATGTTTACGTTTGACCCGCACTTCTTTTCACGAGTCTGACTCGTGATATTCATGTTTGGGCCAAAATTGTTATCACGGGTCAGACTCATCAAGGTTCGGCAAAGGGTTAATAGAATATTATTTAATTGCGTAGCGTATTGCTGAGGTAAACAAGATACTGATGCATAAACTGCATCAATCTTGTTTACTTCAGCATGCGAACCAAGTGCATTGCCAGTTTTACACTCGTCTTGATAAATAAATAACGAGAAAACGTGTTTATCTTTAAATTCCTTACGTTTAGTTTTCCACATATCTTCTTCAATGAAATTACTAATAATATCTGTCTCATCTGTTTGTAATTCATCCATGTAAGTTTGAATAAGACAGAACATTACGAGGACTTCTAAAAATACTTTTAAAGACCATTTTAGAGGTATATCTTAGATACATACATTTACTTTTGCGTCGCGCATTTCATTTCCATTTTTTTTTTTTACAAATGTTGAACCTATAACATATTGAATAGGCATTTTCATAAGACCTTTCTTTTCATAAAATGTAAATCTTTGATGTTCCGTTTCAAAGTTTTCAGAAACTGATTTCGATAAATTAATCATTGATAAAATTTTTGAAATTGATTTATCTTCAGGGAAATAAATGCAAATGGCTTCCTGCAAACTCATAGAATAAGTATTTATGAATTGTTTCATAGAATTTATAAAAAATTGAATGGTGTTGCGGGGTATCACTGGATTATCGTAAACTTTTAAAGTTAATGTAAGTAATTCACGTTCAAAGTTATTAAAGTTAAATGAATTTGAATGTTTAATAATACGAAATAAACAAAAAATTCGTAACGATTTAAAAAAGTAGTTCAGGCTATTGATATGAATTAAACTTGTGGGGATACCACTGTATTTATTTACAAGTGTCTAATAACATCAAAGCTAGTGGTTCGGAATCCACTATAAACTGTAGGTCCCCGTTGTTGCACGCAAGTGCAACAATGCAGAACCGTATAAGACTGGAAAAGAGGACTTGGGTAGGCTGTAAATATAATAAAAAAAAAAAAAAAAAAATTAAACTTGTGACGTACATGCCATGTGCGTACTGAAAAGATTCGTGTGCGGACTCAAATGTAATTGATAAAATTTGCTGAACTTTTAAATCGCGTACTGGATCAATTTTTAGGCCCTATATGGGAAGAGGGCGGCGCGCAATGAGCCGCAGTACTTAGTGGGCGCGGAACTAGATTAGCCACGCAATGTGTCTTACAAACAGCCGCAGTTAGTTGGTTGCTAGTTCGAAATGTGGGAGTAAAAGAGACGCGCAATGTGTCTTGAAAACAGCCGCGGTTAGTTTTTAGATTAGTATTAGAAAAACGGGAGTAATCGAGACGCGCAATGTGTCTCGAGTACAGCCGTAGTTAGTTTTATGTAAAAGGAAGGAAAACAATACAAGGATTGAATTTTGAAAAGAAAGAATATTTAATACATGTTAATTTTACATTAGTGTTATAATGAACTACAAGGCTGAGCGCATTGCTCCTAGACTTAATGCCTAGTCCCTTTGATAGAAGAGGTCTGGAAGGAAGGCTCAGAGGGGAGCGAATGACCGCCGGTCGCCAGAGCAGCCGCATTTAAATGCTCATGGCAGCAGTCCTTTCCTCTCTCGCCTTACTCCCTTCTCTGACCACCTGCCGCTCGGTGGGAGACAGCTCTCTCGCGCCTCGTGCGGCGCACTACAAAGACGACGCGACCGAGTGTTTTAAGAGAGCGCCGTCCTATGCAATAGCTAGTCCGTGCATTTTCTCGGAACGCTCTAGCTACATTGCCATTTTCCTTGCCATTTAAATACTTGATACATGTATATATATATCTTACATTATATAGTTGTAAGCGTTATGCTTGTCGTTCAGCCCTCCGCCCCCCCTCAAAATAAGGAAAAAAGTCACTTCTTTCTACGATATTTTTATAATTATTTTAAGCAGTGTGAAAATTCTCATTACGTCTCTCCTGGCTTGTAATATTGTACGAAATATTAATCTTTTCGAAGATTGTTGACAGGCCAGCGACGTCGCAGCAGGAGCCAAGGCCGCGCGAAGTTCGACTATACTAGGAGAGTGGGGAGAGAGAGCGCAAGCGCTAGGACAAGGCCGCGACACTAATGAGATTTTCGGGACTTCGACCGGAACGCAACGATTAATTAACGATTCGAGCTTGATCTTACGTATCTTTTATACGCGCTTCGCGATCTTTGTGAATATCGTGCACCCGTGAATTGCGTGACGCTGTACACCTTTATTGCGCCGCGTTTACCCTGCGATTCCTCACTTCCGACGCAACTTCGAAGCCTTGTCGTGGGCAGCAAGCGAGCGAGAGCGCATCCGAGGAACCGACCTCAAAAGGAACTGTAAGTGCTAATTTTCGTTAGCATCTCTCTCTCTAGCTTCGCGGACCTTTATCTCCGTCCGCATATCTTTACCGCGGAAAGGCCTGCACGCGAACGCCCCGCGGGCGTTCGTTGTAATTGACAAGTGACTTAATAAACTTTTACTTTTATCTGTTTTATCTTAAACTACGTATTGTTGATTTCGTGCGACGATCGCGCGAGTCGCCCTCTTCTGGAGGCGTCTTCCCGCACGCTACAATAAACTCGGTGGCTTCAACCTGCCCTTATAACGGCCTTATACCGGGCAACATTGCACTCTGCGTCGTCGCAGAGTTGTCCGAGCCGTACCGCGTGACTTTTGATGTTATATCCAACTATTCGATTTAAATAATTGTTTCCCATTTAAATAAAATATCAAAATTTTAATTGTTGAATAAAAATTTATCAATTTATTGAACCAATAGGTGGCAATAGAGAATAATTCTTCAAATGATACTTTTCTTCATCAAAAAGACCAAAACACTTGAGTGGTAATTATATTGAAAAAAATGTATACATAATTATAATAATATTAAAAGAAAAAAAATTTAATATTATAATTTTAACGTAATTTGGAGGAGTAAGTTTAACTATAATGTTCCGTTAAAGACTAATAAGTATTATAGGAAACATACGAAAAGTATTCATGATATTAACCGATCCCTCAATAAAAATTAAAAAATTTTTCGAAAATCGAAAACTGACGATAAAACGAAAACGAATAAGCTAAAAAAAAAAAATAAAACAAAATAAGCTGTTCAGTAGAAGCTGAGATCCAGGCGTATACCCACACACAGACACACACACGCATCCAATCAGATATTTTTTAAAAACCATTTATTCTTGTTTCTGACACCTTAAAATACAATTACAACAAATTTTTAGAACAACTGCAAAAATTACTATCATAGAGCTTCTTCTAGGCGAAAGCAAAAATGTTCCCGAAAAAGGGCCGTTATGAGTAAAAATAAATAAAGTTTAATCAAAGCTCGACGTAATGTACGACAGAGAGCTAAAAAACTTGGCCGAAATTATTAGCCGTCAGGCGTTGCGAGTCCATTGCGTTCAAATATTTCGCGCGGAGACGATCATTCTCCCGTAAAGTGCCATTTATCTGATTGCCACGTGCCGCTTGTTTATAATACTCGCAGAGCGAGAAATTAGGTGGTTAAGACCGATTTACGAGCTCTATTTTTTTCGACGCGCGGAGCTCTCGATAAAATCGACGCGGCCGGCGATAAATCAGAGCTCTGCGCGGGCAGAGGCAAGGATTTGTTTTTATTTGACGGCGCCCGCGCCTAGTTGTAAACTTAACGAATGGCAGCGCTGAATTTTCGCGCGGCATATTGCCCGTATTTATTGCGCAATGTTTCTCGCGCTGCGGGAATCTTCTTAGTGTTTCATGATGCTCCCCAACTTTTCTTCTTCGATACTCGCGAAAACTTGTGCTTGTCTTCACTACAGATTTTTCCTTGGTAGAATATGACTGGTGTCTGTTTAAGATCATTATTAATTATTAAAACAGATTTGGAGCAGAAAGGGGTCACGTTTATAAAAAGTAATTCTTATAAAATATTTAAATTGCTTTTAGATCAAATAAAAATTTTATTTTATCGGTCATATCAGATATTATTTTAATAGGAAAAGTATCAATTACAGATTGGAATCATAAAAGGATTGGTTTGATTTTAGTATCTGGATCATAAGGTCCTTTCCATGAAATGATTATCAGGAGATCAATAATTGTTTTAACGACATTTTGATTCACTATAACTTATTTTTTACAAATTTAAAAAGTACGCATAGTCATTTGAAAAAGTTTCCGAAACTTTTTCGATACCTCGTAATATCTCGCGAACGTAAATCAGTGCTTTTCAAGTGTCAAAATATGTAACTATCTTTAATCTTTCGTAACCTGATTCGGAGCGTATCGCGAGCGAGAAACTTTTAAAACCAGCAAACTCCGGCGCCCCCATTCAAATGGGCAGGGTGGAGAAAAAAAATGGAAAAAAAACAGGGAGAAAGCGGAAGTAACTATTGCTAGATGAACTTCATAGTGAATTTAGTACACAAGCTTGCAGCGGCAACAGTGGCGAAATAAAAAAGGTATTGCGGGAAAAGCATAAATCAGGTATGTTGCGAAATAAAAGTCAAATTTAAAGTACCGTATAAAGTTGCCCGGAGGAAAAAGGAATGGAAACACCGTCGTAACTTTAAGCGTTGATATTAGCTATTTTTTTTACACGGGGCGATAAATTAATAATATTGTCGGCGCATTTCGCGAAAAATTAATAGTGCGCGTTTTTTTTTTTTTTATAATTCGTCCGGTCAATTTTTGGTACGGTAAAGAGCATTTTGCGGAGTGAGCTTTTAGTAAATTATTACACGCCGTTTTATAAATTGAAAAGAACCGAAGATTTTATGCGGGCAAACCGGGCGTATATTTGCATGTATCGTCGCCAGCATTGCACATTTTACGTGACGCCGCCTCGCGGTTTTATAGTTTGTTATAAAGCCGCTTTAATAAATCAATTAAAATTTTAATTAAACTATAATGATATATTTTATTGTTTATTTAGTTTAGTGCCCGGGTGCGCGCGGCTGTAATATTTCGCAAAATGACTTCACGTATATAATAATTTATTTTGATAATTATTATTAACCATAAATCCTCTTAGCAAATTGTCGATATAATCGTAAGATGCGTTCTACGATTGATAATGACCAAAATAAATTCATCAGCGTTTTCGCTCGAAAGCACCCGCAGATTTCCTCCTAAAGACTCGCAATTACCGCAAACGCCGTATTCGAATAAACTCGAAAAATCGATCCGTCGTCGCGTCCAAGGGCGTAATTTCGCCGCGCCCGAAAAATACGTCGGCCGACGTATTAAAAAATCCAGCGACTTATAATTCAAAGAAATTCCGGGCAGTGCAGGCTCGCAGGCCGGTACATATATTCGCCGATGTGACACGCGGCTCCGGCGGCGTTCTGCAAGACAAACTCTCGGGTTAAAATTCACGCTCGCCTCTCCCCGGGGAGACTCGTGATGTATATACGCGCTCTCTCTTTCTCCCTCTCTCGCAAGCTCCGCTGGTTATTCGAGCTTTTTTCAGCTCTCCGACTGTACAGCGAAGTTGCCGCTGCCGGTCCGATGAAAAATTGATTGCTCTCCGTCGAATTCCGAGGGTTTGCCCACTCTGATGGCTTCAGAAATGAAGCGATGAATTTTCAAGGGCTTCGCTTTAAAGCTTCAGGTTTCGACTTTGACGATTGGGAAAATGCTTTTTGGTTTTTCGCCCGTTAATACAAAATTTACAAGATTTTTCTGCGGAGCGAAACTTTGGTAAATCCACATATTAATTTAACGCTCGTAGAAAAAAGGCAAATAAAGTTGTAAAGCGCTCAGGTACGAATAATTTAGCAATATATTCGTGGCACGACATGCGATTTAATTATCTTGTTTCGTGATACTCTCCTTAATTACGCAATAACATTAGCTTTGCAAAGAACAAAACGATTCACGTAGCAAAAGGCGAGGATCCAAAAGTTTAAACGTCGACGAAGAATCGCGTTACATCTCGCCCGAGATTTTTCGCGCACGAAAATACAAATTACAGGGTGCTAATACAATCAGCGCCGCGCCGAGGAAATAAAAGCAACTTTCCCGACTCGCTAATCAGCGGCAGTAAATTATAATCCAGACGTAAAGGTAATTTATGCGCGCTAAAGCTGGGAACGTATCAACGAGAGGCAAAAAGCGGCGCATAAAGCACACACGGCCCTCGAAAAAGAGGGTATATAAAAGATAGCCGAGGAAAGGTAGCTCCCGCCGGGGAGTCGGGGGGGAAAAATCGATCGGCGGCTCGCCGATCTCGGATCTCGCGTCATTAAGCGCGCGCGCATAATTACCGCGTAAGCGAGAAAGCAATAGCCGTCGCGCACGAAAAGCCCGGTCACGAAGCGCTCGCGTGGCGGCCGCCTTTTAATTGCTCCCCTCGCGCTGCGGTCACGCGTGCGAAAGGCACTGTGCCCGAGTGCGGCAATAATGCTAAGCAGCGCCCGCGATTATTCGCCGAATTATCGTTTGCGCGACGAGCATTCTTCCGTTTTTGCTCGAGGAATTGAAGCTCGAGCGATCGAGCTCGAAAGCCAATTGAAAACAAGGGCGCGGCGCTTATTCCGCTGCAACTTATTTTGCGCTTCCCGCGGGAAAATCAGGCAATTTAATCCGCCGCGCGGTGAATTCGCGACGGCTGTCCCCGCTGTTTGCGAAACTCTCGAAAGTTGCCCGCCGCGGACTAGAGTGTCTGACGCTAAGCTATTCATACATCACCGTAGACGATTTAATTAGAATTACATAATCGCTTTCAAGTAGATATTAAATGGGGGTAATTGGGTTTGAATACGTTGCTTAAGCACACGTCGACAATTGCAGCTCGTCGCGTCGTGCATTGAATTAACGCAGAAACGATCGGAGGAGAGGAAAGAATTTGCGAATTATCGAGAGGTGCAACGCTGCGCGCATCGCGAGGAGGAACTCGATATAAAAAAGGTCTATAATATCAGTATAGACACTTGGCGCGTATGGCAAAACTCAGCGGATATTCCAATAGTGCGGCTTGCGGCAAGTGGGAAATAAAGTCCCGCGTCTGCAGGCGGCGGCGAAGGAGATCGATACAAATACGATCGCGACTTCGCATCCGCTACATTTATTTTGCGCGCATCGAAATAAGAGATGAAGTTCGGTTGTCGGGAATATTCTCGTTATTGAAGTCGCACCGAGCGAGTCGTTGACGTGCGACGTTTTGATTGAATAGGCGCGGAGCAAATGCGACGGAACAAGTTTCTGCACGGCGAACTTTTAAATCCGGCGACGCGCTTAAAGGGGTCGCCGGTAATTTCATTTTCATCGGCAGCTTAATATTACAAAGCGCGAGAGAACGGAACTGTGTCAATTGCTTAAAAGCTATTGAAAGATTCGAAAGCGGCGGCTTGAAAAAGCAGAGCTCTCGTTGTTTTTAGTTCCTCTCCTCGAATTAAGCCGCGGCTACGCGAATAACTCGATCCGAGTGGCTCGAGATAGCAAATTAATAGCTACAATCAATTGCAGTGCACTCCGCGGGAAAGCCGGAAACCATTATCTCAGCCGGCAGCGGCAGTGAAACGTAAACGCAAACCAACTTGTCCAAAGAAGATAGTTCTCCCCTTTCCGAACTCTCTTTCGTCGGGGGGCCCAATTGTAAATTCCAAGGGGATCCCACATCCAGAGAGAGAGAGAGCTGGAAGCGGCGGGTCGGGAGAAAGAAAACTCAGCTCTCCTCGGGATCCTAATTTTCTTAAGTATACATCCCCGCACAGCTCGCGCGTCTTTAGCTCCATTTTGGCGTTTAAGTGCGAGTCGTGCACTTTAGCCCCGGCCGCAAGACAAATCAAAGTCAAACGGAGTAACCGTACGTACGTGAGAACTACCTATTCATCTTGCCTCCCCCCTTGCGGAGTTTAATAAACTCGCGCGGACGCGCGAGAGACGTCGGACTTCTTCCCGAATTGCTCGCGGAAACTTCCGGCGATAAATTCGCGCCGCGGCGACGCACCGAAATTGAGTTTGCGAGAGCCACTTCCCCCCCGCGTACACGGAAAGGCAAGCACAGCTCTTTCCATCTGCCATCGCCGTGTCGCAACTTGCCGAAGTCTGCCAGGTAAGAAAAGCCCACTGTTTCCGCGCTCGCCGATGTACCTTCGCCGCGAATTCATTTTGCGGATTTCTTTTTCGTGTTTACTCGGACCGAGTGAGGGCACGTAACGAAGCTTTCAGTCGAGTAGAAATATTTCATTTTTAAAGCTAATCTTTTAATGTGCGTAAGGGAGTACAAAAAGGGTTTTTTGAAAAAATTCAACAACTATTACAGAACCGATTCGCGAATAGAATTTTACGAAAAACTAATTTAACTAACCTTTTAACGCCACCGAGTAGATTATTTTTATTTGGATTTTAACTTCGTACAGGAAAGCTCGGCGACTGCAGAAAAGTTCATATTTTTTAATGTATTTTAAGCCGCTTTATTAAAAGTTGTTGAAATTCTTCGAAAAAATAATTAATTCTTTAAAATCCTTATTCTATGTGCTTTTCCAAAAGAACAAAAATCAAAATATTTCAAGCATATTTTTGAAAAAAAAATTGCATAACATGTAGAATATAGACTTTTTGTTACAATTACCTTTTCTCTTCAAAAAGTTCGCATTCAAGCAAAAATAATGACCTGGCCAGCTTTAAAGGATTAAATTAGATGATAGGTTATTCAAAGGATCCTGTATCATGCATTAATCAGCACGTCTCTGTAGGAAGAATATTTGACGTTGCAGTTTTTATTTTTTTTATTCAATTTACTATTTTCTTAAGTTAAGAGAAATTATTATCAACCTTCTTTGAATATTTTGGAAAAAGCTTGCATGCAATTATAATAGAAGCTTGCCTTTGAAAAGATGGACCAGAGTGGCGGATGGTGAGAAATGTCAGCCGATGCGCGGACCGATAAATTCTCCATTATTTCTTCCACGTGGCAGCCGGCGGACTTGGACCCGCTGATAGGAAATTTTTCCTCGATTGGAAAAGACGAAATCATTGTCGCGCCAAGAACGTAACAGCTTCTCCCCGGGTCCTTTTGCTTCCTTTCTCCTTTACTTACCTTCGAGATTGATTTATTTTCTGATATTACCAAAGTACTCTCCTGTTTGGAAGCATTTTAAAGGAAAATACGGCAACGCGCCCTCCGTATATAACACTAGCATTTTCATTTGGGGGTTATCGAACTTGAACGTTATATACGACGTGTTCGAATTCTTTTAATAAATGGCTTTTACAATTTATTGGAAATATGAATTTCATTGTGTGCTTAATTCTCTTTGATACTCTGGCTGAAAATGTATTTCTCTTAATTATTATTATTAATAAGAAATAAGTGCACATTATTGCAATTTATTAGAAATTTTTATGTGAATTTAAACGTATTTTTATAAACTTATTTATAGTATACTAAAACGTAACGCTGTTTGACATAGCAATTTTGCGATGTGGAATTTAACGTATTTCTTTATAATATTGACATTCTTTCGCACGTTACCTATACTATTTTCACTTAAAACTAATTAATCATCGTTTCAATTTATTTCCCAATATAGAAGAATATCGGCGAACAATGCCACTCGACACGTTCCCCGCAGCCCTCGAAACTCATTTTCATCTTCCCACCGAAATTCACATTACGGTTCACACCTACTTTATAAAAACCGGAAGCCTGTATGGGGATCGGGGCAAGCAATAGCCCCCCATTGATACCCGACAGAGGCCACTTAGGCGGCTGAAATCGCCGGCATCACGATATTAAATTTCAGATCCCCGACCAGCTGCGCTTTTCACGCGCCTCTCTCTCTCTCTCTCTCTCTCTCTCACTAGAATTCGGGATATTTTTTCCGAAAGCGGATGCCGAGTCCTCTCGATAAATACGTACACTTTTGTTGGAATTGTTGGAGCGCCGCAGGGGGGAAGCAGCGGAGAGTGTCGATTTCTGGCAGATGGACACGCGCGGCTCGGGGAAACTGTTATCTTTGCATATGCGGATCGCTTTCACCGTCAATTCCCGCTGCGGGATAAGTGTCATTTCACCTTTTTTCGGGGAAACGAGCGGCCCTTCGATTCGGGGCTGAGTTTCATCGTTTAGAAATTAAAAGCGCGTTATGGTGCGTCGCTGCATCTGCGGACAATCGTCGGCGAGATCTTTGACGAGGTTCTCGTTTGTAAGTACATCACAATAGGGTCCTTACGAAATCAAATGTTTTATTCGTCGTGAATGTATTTCATTGAAAAATAAGTCTCAGCTTAATTTAATTTCTTTCATTTGATATGTCTGGGGTAGATCGAAACGACCAAAATATTTATAATTTTCAATTAAAATCCTTATTTAATCAACCTATGCATAATCAATTTAATTTTGCTCCAGACGGAGAAATGTATTATCGAAATGAACTTAATTTTGCACAGCATATTGGTTCTTGAATGAAATTAACCTATTTAAATTTCAAATTTTCTCTTGCCAAGTTAGCTAAAACTACCGTCTATTGATGTTAGTTATATTTTTAACAGGAAATTAGTGATATTCAATCGATGACCGTTTCACGCATCGCGAGCCTGAAACTTAAACAGAAATTTTAATGAACGGGCGTTATTCTCCCTCCTCTCGCCGTCGCTCTCGCATCTCGCTCATTCGCTTCATCCATTATTCCACCTTTTCACCCCTAGCCTTTTATATAGGAACTTCTAAGTGCCCAGCTTTTTCCGAACCCTTAATAAAACATCTGTTCGTTTTGGGATGAAACCGCAGCGGCGACCAACGCCTCATCAATTGGCTGCACGTCAATTTTCTCGCTACCGTCGTCCCCTCCTGCCCCTCGCGATCGTTTCCATTTTCATCTTCTCTTCTTGACGATTGCTTCTCTCTTTCCAATCAATGATTACTCGTTTTTAGCGTCATGAATTAGATTTTCTTATTTTACGAGGAGCGTATGTACGAAATTTATTGAAATGCATTTTAAAAGGAAATGCCTGCATCTCATTTTGGAGATTACCGGCCTCGATGCCCGTGTCATTGGGTGTCACAAGTTATCTGCACGCTTTGTATCTTGCATAAACTAATATTGGTTGGAAGCAAGAGAAAAGGAAGATGATCATAATATACACAGTGCATGTGACTATCTATGTACAAAAGTATATGTCTTTCGCTACGTGTTCATAAGAAAGCGACTTTCAGACCGCCATATAATAACATAAAATAAACTAACTCTTTGTAACGCGTTAACTCTATAGTATTATTTATTAAAAAGGGAATTTTCTTTTTTAAATTTACCAAAAATCATAAGCGTGTAGTTACTTTACTATGCTTTTAAATTTATAAGCGATACTTTATGTTGCAAAATTTATACACAAAAAAATAACTACAATTTTTGCAAATTAAAAAAAATAGATTTTTCACTTATTAATCGCCTGACCGTCATTTGAATGCAAGTTTTCGAGCCAATAGACCTTAAATTTTAGTGAATAACATTTTCGGAAATGCTTTAACGTTAAAAAACACATCATGTAGGTGCAATTTTTGCTTCATAAAACAGCCAGAAACCCGGCGACGTTTACGAGCCAATAAATTGACCTTGTTCCCAAATGCGTATCGGAGTTTCATCAAAATCGAACGTCATAGCGTTAATTTCGCTCGAAATTTCGTGAACTTAAAAAGTTGTTATAAACGAAGCTGATGGCGTGCTTCGACTAGCTGAATAATCCCCCTCCGCATCGACCACAAAATGATCGGTGTTTGACAGAGTTACAAACAATAGACGCTGTCTGGTTTTATTGCATTAATGTTACTGCGGAAATTGATTAAATACATTTTCACTTCACAAATATATTGAGCTTTAGCTTTAAGTTTTATTATTAAAAGTATTTTTAATAGTTTTAAGTATTACACCAGGCCTACGTAAAGGTAAACTTTGTTTTACTTCTATAGGATTACATTATATGACCTATTATAAATAGGTTTCTATTTTTATGCTGGTTTCAATAAACATCAAATAAACAATAAATTTTTCTTTTGTTTCAGGTAAGACATAAAATCTTGAATAAGTTAGATTTCAGCCGTTATAAGAATTGAATTGGTAAGTTTCTATAATGCATATATTTTTGGTTTTAATTTTTATAGTCATTTTTTTAAGCATAAATTTAATAATAATCAAATACTTTTAGCAAGTGCAATTTATAAGATCGATGCGCTCTTGCATTTTCATTAGACAAATATTTTAAATTTGAGCAATAATATTTCTGTTATAAGTAAAAGTACTAAATTGCTACAAATAAAATTACAATTTAATTGGAAATATTAGTATTTTTATGGTATAATTTGAATAATTAAAAAATTGTCAAGAACCGTGAATCTTTTTATTTATTTACAAAAACATCTTAAATTTAAGAATGTTTATTAAATTTCAAAACAAGTTCTGAATTTAATACACATTTACATTAATTATAATACCAGTTTTGTAAGAAAACTTCATAACTGTTCTAACAGTTAGTTCAATGATATACTTGTTAATTTAATTTTAATGGAACAAAATTTTTACTTGGAGATCTTATTTTCTTTTTTCTTATAAAATAATATTACAATAATTTTACAATTACAAAACAAGATGTCTCACCCTTTACGTGAATAATATACGGTTCCAGACTTGACGTAGCATTTTCTCTTTTTTCTTTAACGAATTCTTTAATGTTTGCTCCACTCTAGAAGAAAAATTAACATCTGAAAAGATTAAGAAAGAGCATGAGTAAATTTGAAGGTAAGAAAATGCTCGATTATTGCTGCTAATAACGCTCTTCTATATATTTTTTACATAATATTACATAAATCGACGAACTTACGATTCAAAAATTAAAATAATACACAGATTAATTTAATACATACCTGCAATCTTCAGATGATATATAATGCGACGAAATCCTCAGACATGTGCTCAGACATATGCGACGACTAAAAGATTTCAGTGTATATAATAATTGATGAGTAACTCTCTAAAAATCAATAAGTGAAATTAACGTAGAATAAGTGTATATTCACTATAATCACAATAGATTCAATAGTTATTTTAGTATGATTACATATGGATATATATATCCATATACATATGGATACATAATTATTATTTAAAATAAAAAAAGATTCCTTTTAAAAAGAAAATCAAATAAATTTAATTCAATAAAAAAAAAAAATAATTACAAAACGAATCAACTCAAAATTAATTTACCTCGCTGCTCGATGAATTGCTTTACGCAGCGAAATCAAAATAGATTCAAACGCCGGCAACGTGTTGACGCCTGCTGCAAACTAGAGTTATCTCGGCGCTTGGCGGTACCTGTAATTGCGGCGGGTAAAGCGGGCCCAGGTATAACTAGTAGGTGCGTCGCTTCCTGTCAAACTCGACGCGCCAGTTTCCGAGATTACACGAGAAATAGAAGCAGCGCGCTGAGAGAGAGGGAGGAAGAGAGAAGGAGCCGGGCGCTTGCGAGCGAGGCTAATCAGGGCGTCGCCGCGCGGCGGCAAAGGAATCGAAGCCTCCCCTACCGCCGGCAACGCCGGCAACGGGAAGCTATAATGAAGCGCACTGCAGCAGCGATTGCTCTCTGTGTGTATCTTTGCCTCTTGCTTTTCGACCTACTTGTCGACAGGTGACTTGCTCCTAAATATGTGTGTGTTTAGCGACACGGAAGAAATTTCTAATTAAAGGCTGATTGCGCCCCGTTCCTTCCCCGTTCTCCCGTCGCGAAAACTTGCCTCCGAGTGAATGTGCCCCGGAACTTCCCGCCCGACTCCGTCGCTTCTTATTGAACTCGTAAATGCACAAACAAATGCTGGACATTTTTGCCCTCTTACCCCAGAATCGGGACTAGTCAGCACTGCTGCTTCTTTCCTCTGCTTTTCATTATTTTCAGAACACGGAATTTCGCAGCGAACTTTCTTCTTCATTACTGATGCCGCTTACTCCCGGGTAAATAAGCACGAGTGACTCTTCTTTATTAACTCAAATATCAGAATTTTGCTTGTTAGCTTAATTAGCAAGTACACCTTGTTCTTAACGATAATTTATTAAATAAAGTTATATATGCTAAATATAAACTCTTTTCCCTCGATTTTGTTATTATGTTTTGTTTATTATTAAAAGACAAAAATTAAATGGTAAAATAAACAATTGAAGAGATAAAAGGACATTGTTATTGAAATAAAAAAATAAAATAATTCTTACCTGCTCAAACGACATCAGATACCGTTCGAAATGGATATCTGGTGAAGAGAATTGTTTGTAAAAAATCGAGCGGTTGTCTACCGCGTATATAATTGAGAGAGATAGCCACTTAGTATCCAGCCGCAACCTCAAAAATCCTCGGGTCCGACGCAAGCCGCAACACCGCAGCGATAAACTCCGTCCACAAAGCGCTCTTAGCATCTTCTCGAAAAAGGATATTCGAGTCTCTCTCTCTCTCTCTCTCGAAAAAAGCACCCTCGACCGCGCGGGCATTAAGCAAAATTTAAGAGCTCTCTCTCTCTCTCTCTCTCTCGCTGGTTATGAAAGTTTCGATTTATATCCGTCCCCCCGTAAGCGCGAATTAGTTACACATTTGGCTTGCAAATACATTCTTTCTCGCTCGCTCGAAGCTCCCTTTCTGCCTCTGGCGTTTTATTCATGAAGCTCTCTCTCGCGTGCGTTATTTGTGCGGGAGAAGTGCCCCCGCGCTTGAATATATACGCGTACGTATATACGGACGGGCTCTTTCGTCGCGCGGAGAGATTGCTTTAATAATTGGATCGGTGTCGGTGAAATTTGTAAGATTTGCTAGGCTCGCGGGTCAAGGGTTAGCTTTAGTGATATAAATGATGCGGGCCGTGCCTTGACGTTTCGTGCCGAAGTAGAGAATTCATAGCCGCTTTCAGTTATTGCGCCGCTAAAGAGGCGTTTCTCGAAATTAATAAGCCATTATAGTCTCTTTTATCTGGGCAAGAAAATTATACAAAGCCTAATTATCACGTGAAATTCAAAGATTATTATAATTCGATTAAATATATAATTGGCATTTTCAGCAGAGGCGGAAGGCTTTGCTCGGCTCCGGGGCTTAAGCAAACGCTGACGTACATTCTCACGTGTAATCGGATTTGCTCTCCTGACCTCTCGGTCAGCGTCGCGACGCGCCGTTGATTCGCATCCATCTTCGGGCTCTAATTGCAATTAGATCTCGCCGAGTTTCCGAGGGTGTCGGAGCTTTCGCGGCTTTGCATACATCGGCTCGAGTCGGGGTCTCGCTTTTACTTTCGAATCCGTAATAAATTTAAAAAGGGACCGCCACTCGGCCGGTGAAGCGGAAAATTCAAGTTATTGATTTAGCTCCCCTTATATCACGCTCCCTCTCCCATTCTTTTCATCTGCGTAAATTCGCCGCTGAATCCTTCTAACGCGTTTCCCGTGATTTAATACCCGTCGGGCGAGCGCCGTTTGGCACCGAGTTCCGAAGCGCGTTTTCATATCTTAGCGCGCCTCTCGTCATTCGCCAATTGTGTAAGCGACGATGGAGTACAGCTTGCGCTCGCGTCTCCCTGCGTGCGTGTCCCGAATTCGGACTGATGGGGGAGAGAGAGCGGGATTTACGGGAACTGCGATCAAGAGCAGTAAATATAGGTAGTAGGAATTGCGGGGGGAAGAGGAATTTTTATCGCTAAGCGCCGCCTTGATTACCCCTACTCCTTAAAATTAATCGAGACTCCGGCGATGCGATTGAATCATTATTCAGTAAATTCAAACAATTATCCAAAAAGAAGAGGCTCGCGGGTATAATTCGCAGGCGGCTGAAATTCAGGGGGTTCGTACATAAAGGCATGGAGGCATCGCGTTATTCCGCGCCATCCGTCAAAACTAAGCGTCCATTATGGCTGACGTGCCATCAGCTGCGAAAATTAAATGTCTACCGAGGCCGGACGATTAGCAGTCGGGTTCTTTCTTCCTCCTCCCGAGAAGACAAACGAGCGACATTCATTAATCGCGATAGAATTGCCCGGGAAGGAGGAGGAGGAGGAGGAGGCCAAGAAAGCCCCGCTGGAAATACGGCTAACAAACCAATTTCGCCCCGTGGGCTTATACGTATACAGCGTGGGTGTGCAGAGGAGGAACAACGCTGCAATCAACGCGCGCCGAGTCGTAAAAATACTGTCAGCGGTGCCGCTTACGGTAATTTCGGATCCGGTAATGCGGTGATTACGAGAAATTTTTTGCTCCTGCGCCGGGCGGAACTTTTTCAATCCTCCCCCTGTTTTACGGCAAATTGCGCTCGCGAGCTGCTGCCCCGGGAGCTGGTGGCAATTCAATCGACAGCTCGAACAATACGCACCGCTTATCGCTGATAAATCTTTTTGTCTTCGTTTGCTCGCGAGGAAAATCTGGGAAAAATTAAATTCGTTTGCCAAATAAAGGTAGCACCCAAAGAGCTTTTCGAATCAAAGTTTTGCCCGCTGTTTTAGATCTTCCTATAGGTGCTTTTCATTGGAACGTTTTTAAAAACGTTCAAATGTAAAGCCAAAATAATGAGCGCCAGCTCTTTGACTCTGTACTTAACACAGAAGGTATTCAAAAGTAATTGGAGAAAAGAATTGGAGGAAAAACTTGTAACAGCATTAAAAACTTGCTTTGTTTTCGAAAAGAATAATTGCCGAATGCTCCTGCAACAATGCATCGTCAGCGTCATAATAGGGCCGTTATTCTCCAATTACGAGCCACTCGTCCCCCCCCCCCCCGACGAAGGCTTGTTGCGTCGAAAAAGGGTGAAATTTCTCGCGCAGTTTGTCGCGCGCCGGCACTGCCACCTTTTTCACTCTCTCCGCACGTAAAGGATTATCATTAGGCCGGCATCGAGGTCGTTTCGCCCGGCTGCGACGCGCTGCTTTAAAGCCCAGGTACCCGGGACATTATCCCCCCGTTATGAAAGTGCTTACCGCCGCGTCGCTCCTCGCTTTTTGCCGCGGGCGGCCTTTCGGCTGTTCATCGCCTTTTTTCGCGAACAATACTGCTGCTGATACTCGTGCTTACTCGCTTGCAGGACGGCAGTCAGTTTGCTCTTTATCCCGTTGACAATGGAGATTATCTTCTTGGATGACCTACGTATGTACACTAGTTTTCGAGCGCGCTGCTAAAAATAACCTTTGAAATTCAATTGAATCCGCGCGGAAACGGTCACTAAATTTGGCCCCAATTACCGTCCCCCCGGTTTACTTGAAGAGAGCCCACAAAAATTTATGAGCCAGCAATTTCTTTTTCGAATTGCTTACAAGAGCCACGGTCGATTGTCTCCACTGCAGTCAACTGAGTCATTCTCTTACAAGAAATTAAATTCACATTACTGTATCCTGAATTACGATCTGGCTATAATCTCCTCTCAATTTCCCGTCACATAAATATCGGATGATTCAATGCTTTCTCGGCCTCTCTTCAATTACTCCCTGCTTTATGACTCGAAAAAAAAGACATGATGATTTTCTCACATTGCAGATTTTATCAAGTTCCTTCGCACCGAAACCGACTCGATTAAAAAAAAATTTAACGCTCCTCTTTAACGAAGCTTAATCAGGCTCGTGATAAAATTAATCGCACGTTCAATTAGGAAGTTCCAAGGAAAAAAAAGCCATCCGGCAAAGTCTTCCTTTCCGACAAATAATTCGAGTGGCATCGAAAAAAGAAGCGTTCGTGCGCATCCATCCGTCCGGCCCGCGATGAATCATTTCCAATGGGAAAAAAGGAACTGTCCTCGCTCTCTCTCTCTCTCCCCTCGCCGATTTCTACATAAACCGACTCGGGCTTGACGCTCTCCGCTTTCAATAATTCAATAACTCACCACTTGCAAGTTTATCCGCCTCCCCCGTTGCGTAAAACGCGCCATTTGCCGATAACGTCAATCGCTTCGGCTTGCTGACTTCTTTCTGCGAAAGCGAGGGGCCAAATTTAAAGAACCGCTTGAAATGCCGCGAGAGAGAAGGCAAAGCGACTTTTTCTTATCTCTTCAATTTTGGAAGGCTGACGCGAAGCGGTTTAAAATAATTTAATTAGACGTAAAAGGTATATTTTGCATTGTTTTAATTATCGTTAATGCAATACGTAATTTCTGTAATGTTAAGAAAAAGATTTCTCCGAAATTATTCATGATTAATTTTTTTTTTAATTAATGTATTACATTACTTATAGCGAGTAACGTAATGAAAGGCAAACAAAACCAGAATTCTCTTTCTTACGAAACGTCCGGATTTACATGTGAACTTATGATGATCAATCTACTTGATATTTCAAAGGCGTTCGATTAATATTCAACAGGGCCGAGTGACCGTTCTTATTGGGTATCGAGTAAATCCAATCGGATTAATGGATTTATCTCGGCCCGAGAGCAGAAGAGGACTAATTCGATTAGTAAGCTCTTTGATATTTGGAGAGCATTTACTTAATTGTGGATATCCCGCAATCTTCGCGGCCTCTATATCTGGCGATTTATTATATGTATTGAACTGCGCTTAAGAGGAGACGTCGGACATAATATTTTACTTTAACGATCGTATATTTTTTTGAGGGATTTGATTGATTTTAAGAGTGCAAATTCATCCACTGAGTAACTGATCACACCCCGCGCTCAGTTTTTTTAATCCCCTAATGGCTCCGAGTGACGCGGTCACTCCCATTTCTCAATGTTTATGGGTCAGGGAATTCATTGACTGGCATCCGTGTAACATTCGTATTGCTGAATTACATTTTTTTTTATTATTTTTAACCGCGTATAAGTGCACACTTGTACGATTAACCTTAATTAACGCGAAGGAAAAAAGTGCTTGAAATTATTTTCTTTAAAAATGATTTAGAATTCATAAAGCACGCTAATTTCTTGGGCAGCTTCCGTTTCGCACAATTTAATTCGAAGAATGCTTACGAATGAACTAGTAAAAGGAAATAATGAATCAGAGGAGCAATTAAAAGATAAAAATTTAATCTTCTTAGAAACGCCTTCTAGCGGACTCGTTTCGCTATGCACGTGTCCTGCATGTATGGCCACGCATTATTGGGAGACTGAGAGAAAAGTTGCGGGAATTTTTAAAAGTGATTGAAAAATTTACTGTATTTTCGGGCTAATTCAACCGCAGACCTGCTAGAGTCTTCTTTTTACATTTTAAGGTAAAATTCGCGTCTACTAAAATATATTAAATAATTTTTTTTAAATTCGTGATAATTAAATTTTGATTACTTTTTAAACATATCGTAAAAATAATTACACCAATATTCTAAAAATTACAAAATACGAAATCTTAAATAGGTGTATTCCTCGGTACTGTGAATTTTTCAACATTTATTTGTAAAAATTGTTGCAACTTTTCTCTCGGTGGACAGAAGCTGGAATCTCTTCATTCTCCCTTCATTTCTCCCGGCGCCGATTGTTGCGCTGCCAAAGATGAGTGAAACAGCATTGTTTTTCTTGGCTCTTACGAGGAAGAGCCAGAGAGTGATAGAGATTGTTTATCCGAACAATGGGGAAAACACGATTTGTTCCGAGTGAAAGGATAAGGGAAAAAGATTGACGATACACAGACATATCTGCCACTGACAGTCGTTCCATTTTTTACGCTTGATTCCTCTTTTTCGCCTCAATCAGAGTGATGAAGTTCGTAAGAGCAATGACGTCGACTGAGCCGAATGGCTATGGTGAATAATGCTTATTGCCAAAGATAGTACATTGTTACTGCGCGCGTCGAGTTATTATTTAATAAAAGTTTATATTAAAATTCTTTCATATTTTTTCATATTTCTTACGGGAATATTTTTCGTTAATATATAAGGAAAATGGTTTCAGAATTTTGAATTTATAACTTTCTGAAAAGTAGCTGTAAAAACTTTTTAAAGCCTTATATAAAATTTTTATTAAAAATTATAAAATTGAATTTTGCACGAAGTGGTTTTAAAAGTATAACAATGTTGCGCGTAGTCTGAATTTCGCAACTGCGAAAAATTAAAGCAAATTCCAATGTAAAACCGCCTCCTGCAGGCACGTCTGACTTTCGCCTTAAAACATCATCGATAACATCGCGAATCCAAGCCTCCTCCCTCCGGTCGAAAACGAACCCTTCCGAGAACACAATAAGCTCGCATTCGAAAACTCAACACCCCATAAAACCGAGGACTGAAAACATTTCGCGGGCCAGTAGGACTCGTGAAAGAAAAGGGGGACAGCTCTCGGTTGTGGCCCCCCGTTTAACCTTCGGGGATTACCTCGAACGAGCGCTGAAAAAAAAAAAAAAAATAGTAATCCCCTCATACGTGCACACGTACTTAAACTTGTAAAACCGAAATGTATAATAATTGCAAAGCAGGATAAAGGCAACAGGGACACACGAGCGAGCGCACCCCAAGGCTCGGGAGAAAAAAAGAAAAGAGCCACCGCAAAGTCCTGCCGGCGCGCTTCTATTTGAGTGCGTGTGCGAGAGCATCAGCGCGATCCGGCGGATTGAAAAAGGAGCCGCGCCGCTGGATTATTTGCATGACAGAGGGCGGTCTCGTAAACAAGAATCTTGATGCGTAATTTCCAAACCCCCCTCCCTATTGGGGTTGGCGTTTTGCGGTTTGACGTGTATGGGGTCTCTGTGTCGTGGCAAACGGGCGACTCTAATGCGATAGGTTTGGCCCGGCTTTTCATCGCTCCAGCGTCGTGTCGCGGTGTGCTGCGGGGAACCGGTCGCCCGAATGTATTCGAGCCAGATCGACCTTTCTTTCCTATTTTTTTTTTTTTTTCTTTTTTTGCGTCCTTTCTTTCCCCGAGGGATATATACGTATAAGTCCGCGTGTTGTGTTTTGGATTGTCGGCGATTAAGAGTTCGGGATCGCTGGAGTACAGTCCGGGTAAAAGTGAAGCACGCTTAATGAGGGACTTTGGCAAACACTGGTCGAGAAAAGTCGAAAGTAGATCGCCAACTAGTTTTTGATTTTGCTGTGATTTAGAATATGAATACTTGTGAAAAGTATAACTTAAAACTAAAATTTCTCAAACGCGCAGACATAAATATTACGTTTCAATATGTATTGTAACTGGGCAAATAAATTTGAAATTTGAAAATGATTTTTCTATTTTTGCTGCATTTTAAATTCTGTAAAATGAGATTTGTCAAAATTGACGTACACTGACGAATTAAATCCCGAATTAGAATTGGAAACTAGCATAAGAGTAAACGTTGATAAATATTATTAGATCAAACAAGTCCCGCTATTTAATAGAATAATATTTACATATTCAAGTATGTTTGCGCGGCCCCCAAGATTTGTCAGCTTCGACGGCTTTCATGCCTTTCCCCTCCGTGCAAACAAAGCAATCGAAGCAGTCGTCGGCGTCGCCAGTAAACAATTCCTCGGGCAATTGGTTCTGGCCGAAAACTTCTGCCTAAGCCTGTACGCGCTTGATGTGGCATTAAATCCGTGCCCTTCACTCGCAAGCGCGCATTATACATCCCCGGGAGAGGGAGATATCCATATTGTGCCTGCAGGCATGTCTTCGAAAACGCACCGGCGATTCGTACATATCGTCCGAATTCGCGGCCGAGCCGATTTTCCGCGTGTACGACACGCGTCGCGACATCTCTGACACCGGTTACACGTCCGTCCACCGTGGGAAAAGGATCTGACGCGTCGCTTATGCGGATGTGCGATGGGCCCGGCGTTTAGCGATCAAATTATGGCTCTCTGATGCGCTTGTTATTGTAAGCCTGCATTAGACAATTTTCGTTTTAAATCTTATGATGCGATTTTATTAAAATTCTTCGTTGACCTTCTTAGAATAACTAAATTTATATTAATATTGTAAATATATAATGTATGTTGTTTTATTTTAACCTATTCTGACGGTGTCCTCATATTATGAAGACAGATATTAATTTTACTATTACTAAAGTTTCTTGAATAAATTGGCTGCATGAAGAACTTCAAATATTAACGATATGAAATTCGTTAAAAAATCATTTATTTCATTTTTTAACCCGAAAACCAAAAAAATGAAATAAATGCTAAAGCTATATAACTGTATATTTCATGTTTTTTGGTCAAAATAACGTCAAATTGATGAAAAAAAAAATTTATTGGTCGGAAATGACAACAGCGAAATGAGATAAAGAATACTTTGAAAATGTCACCGTTTAAACCTTTTTTCGACCAGTTTATCGTCGCGAATGCCGACTCGTTGCCGATTAAAAAACCAGCTTTGCCTAACACTCGGCTACACTTGTAAAACGCAGCGAAGCTCATCGAATCAATCTTCGTCTCGTCCCTCCGCGCTTATGATGCTCGCGGCATTTTCGCGGAACTTTCTGAAGCCGCTAATTCATCATGGACAATGCGACTGCAGCTGCGCGCGCGCGCGCCGCATTATATCTCCGAAATGCGTTTCTCCGTCTTCCTTTGTCCGTAATTACGGACGCTCACCCAATTACCGAATTCTCCGCCGACGAATTCGATCGCGACGAGCAGCTCGTGGTGGCAGCTCCGAGCACTCTCCAAGTTTATTCGCGACGATCCACCTCGGCTCTCTTCCATACTTTATTTCAGACGCCTCTTTGAGTTTAACCCCCCCTTTGTCTTTGACGCGCAGCTCGGAATTAATTCTGTTTTCTTTGACAGAACGGCCGCCGAGCAGAGAGTCTGTCGCACACTTTGTGCGCCGGCTGATTTTCTTTAATGTCTCGATAATATAAAAGAGTTTACCGGTGTTTCGCTTTACTTTGGTCAGGGAATTTTTCGTTTTTTCGAGGCTGCCTTTTCAAAAAGCATTCCTTCAATTAAAGCTCTCTCCGCCGCATTCAATTTGCCGACCTCTTTCCCCGGTTTGAAATAACACATTTCGGCAGAATGAAAATTCATTCAAAAATGTTCATCAGCCCATTTTCCTCCCATTCTTCCAAGCAAAGAATTCCCGCGAAAAAGGCTTTGTTACGGAAAAGAAAAAAAAAGAAAAAATGCTCGACAGTCGAAATCGATAAATGCAGTTAACTGGCTCTCGACCTTACATTTGGGGACGCATAGTTTGTCGTACACTCGGCGCTCGCGATGATTAATTTGCCGAGTACTAAATGCGCGTAAGCTTAGCAACTTCCGCGGCGGCGGCGGCAACGCGGAAGCTGCGTAACCCTCGTCAGGCAAACTCCACTCGGACAAGGGATGAGGAAAGTTTTTTGCCCAGGATATGGAAAGTTGCGAGCTATTTTGTTTCCCCAGGAATTTCGGGATAAAGCTCGCATTAGAGCCGCTCCCCCTTTATGAATGGAAATTGTTTCTTACCGTAATGATGCTAATAATTAAAAGACTTTTGCGAAGCCCGGATTTTCGGTGAAATTAATTCCAAGAAATTTTAATAATAGATGGATATTATTTTAATTATTACTTGGAATTATTAAGAGGTACGAAAATTGAAATTTATTGGAAGCAGCACTTTAAAGAAAAGTAGGTTAAAATTTACTTTTTTAAAGTAATATTTAAAAATCGCACTAAAGAAAAATGGTCAAACAGCATTTTAAAAAGTATATTTTCATTGTAAAAAAAAAAAACAAAAAAAAACAGTTCTTGGAATAATAGTTTGAATAAAATAACTGTTTGCATTAGGGAAGGAGCTTTTTCCGGGCAAAACCGATTATCCAATTAGGGCGTTTAAATGATTAAACTTGTTAGCTCGGAAAGCCGCGAGGGTCGCGGCGCGGTCTCCAAAAAACTTGTAATCGAGTCATTAGTATCGCGTTTCAGGCAGTCGACCTCGCAAGTCCAACGAAAAGTACTAACGCGGAAGCAGCGCGCGCGGCGTTTAAAATTTAAACCTCTCCGGAGCGCGAGTGAAATTGTAACGGGTTTATAATTGCCCGAGGGAGGCACCTATATAATTTATGCATCATTCTCATCCGGCCGCAATGCCCCGTCGTATATCTGTCAAAACGTGCAGGTGTGGCCTGGACGCCGAGCTGCCGATTATTTATTCACGCAAATCGGCAGGCCGAAGGAATAACTTGTGCACCGGTCCGCGACCTTTTCCGCGTCCGCGCGCGATATCAATCGATATCGAGCCCGAGAGCGGTGAATGTCCCCCGACTCCAGGCGTGATTAATCGTTATCCTTCCAGTCCAGTTTATATCGCCAAGCGGAGAGCTGATAAGCGACACGGCCCGTTATCTCCGTTTATTCGATTTACTAAAGTTGGCTCGATCGTTAATAAGATCGACGCTATTTTATAAACTGGACCTTTGAAGCGGCGATGGATAGATTGTTTTGAATTCTCCGCTGACAGCTGATGGCAGCTGGCAGTTGGCTCGACGTTGAATGAGCGAACGAAATTGTGTAAAATTGTGGTAAAGCGAAGCGATTCCGCGGCGCTTTCATTTTCGAGGTTTATGATGGAGAAACGCAAGCAAATATACTCGCAGTCATAAACTTTGATTGCTCCTAATGCCCAAGGCTTCGAGCCTAACTTCAAACGAAGAACCATAACTTTCGTACTCCCTGCAGGTAAAAACAGCTTTTGCCGGGCGGTTTCGCGAAGCTCTCGGTTCTAGATCTACACTCGGAAAAAGAGTCCTCTAATATGGAAATTATTTATTTTTAGATCGAATAAAATCTAATTGAATCGAATAATCAAAGTTTTCATGAGCAGAGGAAAATCCACTCCGAATAAATCCTCTTGCTTACACGAAGATTTCAGCTAGTGACAAAAGGACTTTTAATTCGTCATGCAATCCTTTCGTAGAGAACGTAATTTTTATTGGTTACAAAAAGAGCATATTTTCGGCTCTATTCCACGGTAATAGTCTTTTTTCCCCAAGGGGAAAAAAGACCCCGCTTTTGGCGGGGCTTACTAGGGAATAAAGTCTGTTTTCCCCGAAGGGTAAACTCCGCCTTACCGGGACTTACCCGGATGTTTCTTCAAAAGTTTTTTTCCCCTGTTTTCCCTGTTTTCCCTGTTTTCCCTGTATCCCCGAAGGGGAAAAAAACTTTCTCAAAAAAACACCGGTAAAGGCGTTTACCGGGGTTTTTTTCCCCTTCGGGCAAAAAAGACTTTATTTGTGTGTTTTTACAGGAGTTTTTTCCCCGTTTACCTTTTGACTTTCTAGCGTGTTAATTCTAAAATTACAATCCTTTTATTACAGATTGAAGTCCTTTAGTAACCAATTGATTTCCTCTTGCCGTAAATCAATTTTTAAAATTGAAAATACATTTGCATTCAAAATTATTTCCTTTTATGACCATGCAACTTGATTTAGATAAGATTTTACGTGAGTCACAAGAAGACATCCGCCAGGACAAATATTGAGAAGAATTTCCTTTTGTGACAAGCGGATTCCTTTTTTAATAAGAGGAGTTTTTTCAGTGTAACTGTGTTCTTAACCTAAATGCTGACATTGTAGCTTTATTGAGTTGCTTTTCATTTAGGGTTTTAGAAAACTGTTTCCGTTCTCTGCGTATAAACTTTATTTCAACCTGTTACAATCTTTACGCGGACCCAAATCCAATATCCAATCCGTTACACATTCCCTCGTTGAAAAAATAAAAGAAAAAAAAATTATCCCCATAATCGCCGGAACGCAGGCAGAAACTCTCGCGGCCCCGCAATCTCGCCCCGCATCGATTCTATATCGGAATAAATCCAAGGTGTGCAGCCGCAAACGCAGAAGCGATCCATTCGCACGCGAGGCTGCCGCTTGGCGCAGCGAATAAAACTCCCCGCGCAAACGTAACATCCGAATAGCAATCCCACGATAACAATCCGTCTTTATGAAAACAGCGGCCCGCAGGTTTAATGCAAACAGAGCTCCTCTCTCCTCGGCTCTCTCGGCCGGGCTCGCGCGCACGTGCGCCATAAACTTTGCCGTTTAACGCGCCCGGGCCCCGGGCTTTTAATTACACTTTGCACAATTCATCGTTATCGTTATGTAATTTCGGCGAAACTTACGACGGGCGCGGGGCATCGGCTTATATTTCGCTCCGCTTCTCCTTGGGAGTCGCAGTTAGGCGCGTCTGCTGTATAACGTCGCTGCTTAAAAACCGCTTGGCTGCGCTCTTGATTTTCGTTGAATGTCGAGTGTCGAGAGCCTTGAAACTTTATCCTTTGGCGTTGGAAGAAACAAAGTCATTGTCAGTCATTATTTACAATAATATTGATATATGTCATTTAAAAGCTTGTCCAAATGAACTTCCAAGAATCTTTGTTGAATAATTCAGAATCGAAGTGTCTTTTGTTAAGGACGCTTCACACGATAAATGCAATTTCTTCGAATGTAATTCTTAAAATTTACAATATATGTAAATTGTAGTACGCTTTATACGTTGTAAAAATTTCAACCCGCCTTTCGATATTAAAGCCCTAAATTAAGCTTCTCTAGGTAGAACATTTTTTCAGATAGCAAAAAAAGTTATCTTCGAATTGTTGTAAAAAACTACTTTTATGACCATTTTTATAATAGCTTCTGCTACTAATTTTCGAAAAATAGTTGAACAAAGATGAAATTTTCACAGATAAGTCAAGCAAGACTTGGCAACGTAATCAAATATTGTTTGGGTTGTTTATGCACAGGAAAGAAGTAGCATTATTGTATCTTAATCGTTTCACGAGATTGTTTTCAACTTTTTCTCGTAGGTTTATTCGAGCTTTTCTCAACTACTCTAAGTTGAGAACCACCGAGCGCGTGAACGTCCTTAAATTTGATAAAAATTTTGAAAACCCGAACCGATCGTAAGTAAGTGTAAAATAGCAACGAGTAACAGTCATCGGCTTACTCGGGCACTTGTTGTCGAGCCTCTTTGTCCACAGGTTTGTTTTTGCGTTCGCAGGCACTCGCGCGTCGAACGGAAATAACGTATCCAGTCTTTTATAACTTGTGCATTACGGCCGGGGTGCGCGCGCGGGCGGCGCGTTATAAAGAAAAGTTCGCCCGGCGGGAGAAGTTAAATTGCAGTCGCGTACTCGCGCGCCGCCCAAGTTTTACGCCGAGAGCCGTATACTTGAGAAATGGCTCGGGCGCAACGCGATTTTAATTGAATGCTTTTGAAGATTTGAGCCGCGCTCCCAGCCGCTCCTCCGGCTCCGCTCGACGGGATTTAATTAGGAGATTGTTTCGGGGGCTTTCGGAATCGCGATTATACTTTCTCGAAACTGTAATAATAAACAATTTTGTGCTATCTTTCCTCCAACTTTTTTTAAAGCTAATGGTTCGCCCGGGGAAAGGCGTTTTATTTAACTGCTGCCCTCGTCATCTTTCTATTTAGCTATTGAGAAGAAATGATCGTTTCATCACGAGTTTAACTCTCGTTTTACTGTAGTAATTTTAGCTTCGAACAGTGCCAATTGAAAATTAATAAAAATTATAACATTTTCACTTTTAGAAAAATCTGTAAATATTTAGTGTAATCAGTCTAATAAAATCTCGAGCGTTGACTTATTTATCAAGTAAATGCACAAAAGAATCTATCAGCTACAGAGCTTGCCATTGCGTTGAAAGTAATTGGAGCTATTTTAAAAACGTTAATCAAGGTAAGTACTCGTACCAGAACGATATATTTATATACCTGCTTTTCAAAGATGAAAATGCGAAGTTACCAGGACTAGCGACCGAGACTCGGGACGACTACGACTACGACGGCGGCGCGTTAAAGAGCCCATAGTAACAAAGAGCGCAAAAAGCTCCCGTTAAATTCCGCGCCATTGAATATTCAGCGCACGACGTCGCGCGTCGCTACGTACGTACGAGGAAAATAATAAAAGAAAAAAAAAATAAAATAAAGAACGCAAAATCTGCATTTACTTTGCCACTTTCGTCCCCCGAAAAATGCAAATCGCTCGTTTCCTCTCGCGCGAAACAATTGCTCCAGCTGCACGACGCTGCTGCTGCTGCCGGGGCGACTCTTCGAAATTTCAATCGGCACGCAGACGCCGCACTCGAGATGGACAAACGATCTTCAGCTCGGCGGTTTTTTCTTTCTGATATTGTTAGCCGCTACCGTTCTCTCTCGCATTTGCACGCTTTTATTTTTATTCTCTTCATCAGATTCCACTGCATTCGCGGAGCCTATAAATATAAATAAAGAAGAATCTTCGCTTGAGACTTCCACACGAGTGTTTAATAGTTTTAATTAATTTAATGGACGCTCGTATAAACGTCTCCGCCGTATCCGCTCCATTAGCAGAGATTTTAACCCAGACTCGTCCGAATTCTTAACGCGAAAAAGCAAAATTTCCATCGAAACAGAATAGGATTCAAGGCGCAATTTGTGTTTTTGCCGAGTCCCCGCAGAGTGCAGAGGGCCGTCGTCGCTCTCTCGCGGGTCAGGTATTACGAGTCCCCTCTTTTGCCTAAGCTGTCGGCATTTTCCAGGGCAAAGAGCGCTCTCTCTCGGCCTATATATCCAGTTAACCCGCTCTACGGTCGCTCACGCATACGGCTAATTAGCATGAGGAATTTGCATCCGAGGCGGAAACCATCTTGCTCGACAAATTGGCCCGGCCGCCTCTCGACGGCGGCGGCGACGACGGGCACGGTTACACGGGGGGATCGATAATCGATCATCGCCTCCCATAGTCGTCTTCGCAGATTTTAATGCCTGTTTCTGCAGGGGGCTTTATGCCCGAGACCGGGGCGCATATTTCAATAAGCGGCGAGATGGCGCTGCACCCACCCGCTAGAGAGTTGCACTGCGTCGGCGAACGACACTTTTATGGCTATCGACTAGCGGAGATTGGGCTTAAGCGAATGTTCGAGCAGATTGCCGGGATTAGCGAGACGGGCAGCTGGTCATTCGACGCTTCTTTCTGCTTTACTGCCCGGCTGATGGGTTCAAATGAGTTTTATCAGTTCTGCGTATTTATTATTATTTCTTGTAGTTTAAATCTTCCAGTGCGGAGAGAGTCTTCTTAGTGCTAAATTGCGCATGGAAATATTAAAACATTTTACGATTTCTTAAGCTTTAGAGGGCCGGGAGTTAAGATATTAAAAGTGCCCGAATTAGTGTCTGGTACCAACTATATACAAAGTTCATATCACAGGGCGAGCCGATATTTCGGCTTTCAGGTCCTCCAGAGGTTAAAAATTAATTAAAGGCACCCTGGTAGAAATAAGAGCATTAGGAAACTAGTTTTTGGTCAGTGACAAGAACAAATTTAAGCTGTTTTTGACGGAAATTAAAAAATGGGCAAGAAATAGGAATTTATTATGTGAAATAATTTCCAGTTTTTGGGAATCACTGTAAAGCAATTTCAGCTATTTCCACCGGGACAAGTTTTACAAAAATAGTCGAAAGCACGAGGTAATATATCTGTGATTAAGAATCAGCGGGCGCCTCTCCACTTCCGGGTGGAAATAACTCCAGCCTCCCCGTACAACGAGTGGTCCCCTTTAAAAAGGGAAGGCAGGAGCAAAGAAAAATCATTGCAGCTCCATAGAAATCGAAGCCCCCGGGGACATTGAACCCAACCCCCGAAGCTCTTTCCCCCTCTCTCTCTCTCTCTCTCTCTCTCCTGCGTGAGAGCGCGCGGTTATAGGAAAAATTTGGAACTTAGCCCGGGGCTCCATTCCAAGATTAAAAACTTAAATTCTCCCTCTTTTACCGCGCGCTCGCGCTCCGGCATACATCTTCGGCCGATTAACCGTTCCGAAATCTAGCCAGCAGCGCTCCTCGGCGAAATTTCCACCGATGACGTAGCTGCGCGGCGAGGCGGCGGCGGCGGCAGACGAGGCAAAGGTATATATACGCTAAGTAGCTATCCAGATGCCGCGCGGTGCTGCGGAGTTGCCCCCGAGCGATTCTCATTTGT
Source organism: Ormyrus rosae (assembly GCA_035047165.1). Classification (NCBI taxonomy): domain Eukaryota; kingdom Metazoa; phylum Arthropoda; class Insecta; order Hymenoptera; family Ormyridae; genus Ormyrus; species Ormyrus rosae. Next base: position 55,238 of record JAWWML010037291.1, read on the forward strand.
TTCGTGTCTGCCTTGCCTCACCGCGAGCTTCGCCGCTTCGTCGCTGCAGCTTTATCTTTTAATTCGCGGGAGCTGTAAGCCTTGGGCTCCTTTTCTTCCTGCTTCCTATCCTGCTATGGATTTATTGATTGCTTAATGAATAGCAGATGAAGGACGCGCATTAGAGGTTTATTGTTTGCTTCTATTATCATGGTGTCGTTGCAGCTTTTTATCATTATTTTCTGGCTCGCTTTCTTCCTCAACATTGACAGGAGACTCCGTCAAAAGGGAGCTGTACTTACTAAACAAAGAGCTGCAACGTTATCGGGGTCGGTGTCTCGCGGCGTCTTTATCTGGTTGCCGCACCCAAGCGGGCCTACAGCTGTAAAAAAGAAGGAATCAGTCGTAAAGATCCCGATAATCCTGCACGGAGTATCGCTCTGCTCCTCCCCCAGAGACGGATTTTGCGGAAGGCAGTCTTCATTCGAACTCGCTCTACCTGCGAGCGTCTAGCCAATGTCTCTCACTCGTGTTTCATCCTGGGATCAGGTCGACGGCTTAGCCACTGCGGAATATGAAACTCTTTGTCCCTTTTGCCGAGCCCTTCAGGAGCTACCCTGTAATTTGATTTCAGAGGTAAAAAGGTACGGGCGCCTTCAGCGAACGTCCATATTCTTGAATTAAAGAATTCAAACCTTTGCGCCCTGTAATTCTACAGATTTTCCGACTGTACTTGTGTCTACGACTTTTTTAAACAAATTTCATTGCATATTCATTCAATTTTTTACAGGGAATGTACTATAATATATGCGAAAGTCTGCCAAATCGATATCTTGAGAATTTTAAAGTTCGATTTTTCGTTTTCAAGGGGCTTTCGTTTATGAACATCTGAGCTATTTCAATAAATTTCGATGGATTCTTACTAGTCCTTTACCATACTTTCCAGCTTATATAACATGAACATTATACAGACTATTTTTCGACCGAAAAAATGCGCAATAAAAATGCTGCTGCCAAAAGAAACAGCGAGAAAGAGCGAAGCAGCCGGTGAATTTATGAAAATTTTTACAAACAAGAGAATAACAACAACAAAATAACAATACGAAAAATGGTATTTTTCGTTTTATAAAATAAAATCTAATAGCGAAATATTAATATTTTGTAATAAATTAAAAACGTTTGAGATGATGCCAGTAGTTAAATGCTTTGAAAATGCCCAAAAAAATCTTACGTTTATATTCAAATATTAGCCATTTTTTATGGTGAAAAATTTCTTTGACACATTTTTAATGTTCTGATTTCTGTCATAGTAAACTCGAAAAATAAACGATGAAAAAAAACACTGTGAAAGGCGCAATTTTCATTATTATTTATTAAAGTTTAGGTTTCTTGCTATTATTCCTTTAAGGAAACTCAAACGTCGAAAGCCCAAAATCTAAATCATAGTTGATAAATGAGTTCTTAAAACTAAAAACATTATCTTTCACCGTATTAAAAATGTATTTATAATTAAAAAACTAACGCGACAAAGTCATCGATTTTCCGAAATAAATTATTGACTTTGAGAATAACCGAGCGAATTGAATTAAATATAATGAATATTATATTAGACTTGATAAAGCCCATAAATTTATTTCCCGATAAATCCGAAAGGAGCTAAGCCGCCTGTTTAAACATCCGGCCGAATGACCATCCCAGCGTAAAATCGCTCGCGGATGGCAATCACGTGATTAATGACTGTGGCGGGCGAAAAACGAGGAAGACGAGTCGTCGAGCCTTTTAACGTATTGCTCGGGCGACTTAATTGTATCATTCGGAGCGTGAGTCAGACTGCCGGGGAGTTTCTCTCTCTCGCCTTCCTCTTATTTTCGAAGCCTGAATTGTTTAGAGGACTTAATGAAGATTTGCAGCTTCTGGCGCGCGCGCGCCTTTCCAAAATAGACCTTGATTCTGGCTTCATCCTCGCGCGGTTTTAAGTGAAAAGTGCGGTACTTTTTAAGTGCCCCGGAGAATATGCTGTCGTTTCGTCAACGCATCAATTAATATCCGAGTCGTCCGCCGTAGCTGAGCGTTTCAATGACATTTGTAGCTTTAGCTCTCCGCGAGAGGCTGAATTCTGAAACCAATAGAAAAGTTTGTACTTTTTTTTATTCGGACGTAAAGAAAAAATAACTTTGAATTACTAAGCAGTTCAAAATTGTAAGTACCTCTTTTGTTCGATACCACCTCCACTTTCAAACTCTGTACCGCTTCCAACGTATTTCAGAAATTCCGGTACCTCTTCCTTCGAGTATGCTTCTTAGATAACTTTTCCTCCTAAACGTGCGAGTAGTAAGTAGTGGACTTTGAAACTCTGCAGGATAGAGTAAAACATTATTTACATAGTTAAAAAAGAATCGGGGCGGGATAAAACTTTTGAAAGGAAATTTGTTAAAGTCCAAAATTCGATCTTGTCATTAAAGATAGATATAGATATAGATAGGCCATAGATTTTGTTCGTTTCTAAGCTTGTAGTCCAATGTAAAATGTTATTCTGTTCCTAAAACGTGCTGGAAGGGGGGCTATCGGGGGCTACGTAATCACTGATCGTCGGTAGAATACATTCTGAGCGGTTTTTCGAGAGGAATTATTAATCTGCGAAAAAGCGTTGCTCACCGAAGCAAAATTTTCCAGATCGCTATTTCCGCAGTTTTATCGCTGTGCGTAAAAAACGAAGCTTAACTTTAACAATTTTTATAGATTGCCATCGTAAAAATAAGAATTTTTACACGCCACATAATTACGTAAAAGGTTTATGGAAATTTGAAGACCGAATAGGGTTTTTTTTTTAAGTTGACGATAAAAACTTTTAATCAGTCTGGAATTCTTAAAAAAAAAAGCAAAGTCTCCGCAAAACGAGAAAGGAGAAAAATAAAAAAAGCCACCTTCCCAATTAAAGCAAGAATAAAAATGACGAAAACCGAGCAATCTCTGGAATCAGCAAAAAAGCGCGAGCTGCCACGCCACTCGACGGCAGCAGCTTTTATCGCGAAATAATGCGTGGCGTCCATTATGGCTCGTATAGCCGTCGGTGACAGGTCGATTCCACCTCTCTCTCTCTCTCTTTGTCCGGGAAAAAAAAGCAAAACTAGCGCCGCAACATCGATGGGGATCGATGTAGCGCCGCGCTTCGGCCGTTATCAATTTTACGGCTTGTCAATATATGTATATGATCAAAGATTGAACAGACAGAACGCTGAGGGAACGGCTGATCGTTAATTTTACGGCCCCATGAAATGCAAGGCGCGTGTACAGAGAGTACCGGAGGAAAGTGGAGAAGGAGGCGGCGGCGGGAGAAGGAAATTTATTGCGAGAGAGCCCCGACCGGCGAAGGCCGAACTTTACAATGCTCGTTAATTAATTGGGCGCGCAAGACCGAGTGCACGCCGCGGGAGAGAGAGCAAAAACTGCGCACTGCCGGCGGCTCCGATGGCTTTCCGAGCTACGATTGCCGACCTCGCGGGACATTTCCGCGGCTTTCCGTTAAATGCTTCGTCGGTGTTACCTCGAGCGATCTTTGCTTTGCCGTCGAAGGGGCAGATTTTAAATCTTAACCTAATCAAAGAATCTTTCAGAATTTTTCTATTTTAAGCGTACAAGTAATTAGTTTAAAAAATTAAGTCCAAATTAAAGAATAGTGTCCTTGACAGAAGATCGATTCAAATGTGAAAAATGTAAGGGAAAGTTATAAAATACCTAATACGAAAACTTGATTGTTCGACTTGGTGAGAAACATTTTTTGAAGCATTTAATAGAATAAACAAGTTAAAAGGGTTTTAATAAAGATTTCAGACGTTGCACTCATCAGCTATTTATTTATTAAAACGTCAATTTCTCTACTCGATTCTGCTTCTCTCACTTATAAAACAATCGAATTGCCGGACACTTCTCAAGTAACAAAACCAGTCAATCAAACAGTTTTAAGAATAGCAAAAAACTATTTTTCCCAAACTCAAAAATGCTCCAAAGCGATAAAAAAAATGCTCCACGCAAATCCCATCTCCATTTTCGAAGCAGCCACTCCGATGAACTACTTTAAAAACTTGAAATTGATTTCCAGCAGGGGGGTTGAAAAGAGAGCGCAAGGGGGAAGGTCGGAGATCCCCTCCAACGGCAGTCCCCCGGAGCCGCCACTCCTCCTTCGACAGATTTATGCCAAGACTCGCAAGGACTAACCGGTTCCCCGACGATGTGGGCCGCGTTCCGCAGGCTCCCCCTTTCGCTCGCATTCAGGCGCGCATGGCGCAAGGCGCCATTTTACTTTTCGCAGCCGGTCCTGCTTTTATGTACTTTGCGGCCTCGGCGTTTATAGGCTCCACTGGATTAGGAATCGCGCGAGAAAGTTTTCGCCGCGCCTTACGTGTCTTTTGTTTAGCTCCCGTTCGTTTTGGTAAGCGGTAAAAATAAATCCTGATCTACTTCGGAGAGATGGGCGAGTCGTAATATATATTCCGCGTTTAACCTTTTCAATCGTCACGAGTAAATGAGCGAAGCTTATTTAAGCTGCCGCAATGTTTCGAATAAATCAATTGTGTAATAGCAGAGGGCGAAATCTGTTGATATTGCGATGCAGCAAAATTGTATGCTAATTTTAATTGAAAATAATATTTCACCATCAGCGTTCACTTTGCAAAAGTGAATTCGTTTTTCCGCTACTAAACCATTGCAAAACAAACACTTCGCTTATCCTCGAAACAAAATGGCACAAAAGAACATAAGTAACCGGGAGTAAGTACAGAGAGAACGCAAATGCAGGAAATTTCGAGAAAACACGAGATTCAATGTGTATATATACGAGCGCAGTTTACGGCGAGTTTCCGATAATGTCCGTAGAGCTCGAAGCAACTAGAATCGCGGCAATACGGATAGAGCGGATGAGTCACGTATCGCATTCGATTCCCTTACCTCTCTAATAAAGATGTTTTGCAGGTGATGTGCGCCGCGTGACTTTCGTCACGTATATGCCTTTATCCGGCGCGCGCTCCATTACAATAAGCGACATGTTTTCGTCGAAATTGCGAACGGCAGTCGTCGTCATTGGTAATCGCAGCTTCTCTCGTGACCGGCCAATTTCCAGCGCAATGTACGTGGACTACTTTTTTTCTCTCGAGATGCTTCCTCTACGTTGTTTCGTCCTCTGGTCGGATGTTGCGAGGCGTGGTGAATTATAGCCACGTGGAATTAATATACTTTTTTAATGTCGGTCAATCGAAGATTAGATTAAAGAAAAGGAGCGGAAAGTAAACCGGTGCTTTATAATCGCGCTGACATAAGTAGTTGTCCAAACAGGAACGGAAGTATAAATTCGCGCGTTAAAAGAAATTGATAAGAGTTTTAATTTGAAACTCGGCGCGGGCAAACGCACGGAAAGAGGAAAAATTTAATCTCTTAATTCGGGCGATTAAAATTCTTTTTAGAGCGTCAGAATTCTCTCTTTAATTGCTCTTTCACTTCCTCGTGCTCTCCCAGGCTGGTGCATCTATCTTTGTCGTTCCTTTTTTGGTACTTAAGCCAATGATTGCGGACAATTTGCATTTATTATCGCAGGTCTTGCAAGCACTGCTGCAATAAATTCATTCAATTAATTATCATTGTTCATTAAATCAGTTTAAAGTAATTAATAATGCATAATTGTTACAGCGTGTCGTGTTATATAAAGCGAGACATAATAACTGTTAATCAAATCAGTGATAAAGTCTAGAATGGCGTGCGATAAAACAATGCACTTAAAATCCATCGTACATTTCCAAGGTACTTTTTATCGACCCTAAATTGAAAATTACACTCGAACCGGCAAGTGACTATTCAAACGTTATTATTGTAAAACTTTTTACTCTGGCGTTTCAAACGTAAACAAATCGCGTCTATACAAATGGAATTAATGTAGAAATGACGAGAATCATACCTGCCGACGAGAACCTACTTTCGAGCCAGCCGTGCCGACTTCTGCGCAGCGTCGCCGGGCGTAATCGTCGGCTCCGCACGTTGCACTGAACGAAGACGACGCACTTCGGGGCCAGTGTCCCTTACTCGATGTGCGCGCGGATAGATAAAGTGAGGCGAAAGAGAGAGAGAGAGAGAGAGAGAGATGAGGATATCCCGCATTAGACCTACTCTCCCGAGTAATAGCATAATGGCTCCGCTCCGTCTCTCTCTCTCACTTTGCTCCGCATGATCCGCTGATGTCCAGTATGTGTAACGTTCGCGCGAGGCCGACACACGCCGACGACGACGCGACGCTTTTGGTGCCTCAGTTTCGAGGCAGGTTTCAGCGAGGACGGACTATCGATTGCGAGGAGAGTGCCGGCTTACGATCACTAGGTAATTTTATTAAAGCTTTATTAAAGCAGTCCTTTTTATTCGGGATATCTCATCTTTGGCCTGACGATATTAAAAAATATATAATATATTCGATGCGAACTTAAGGAATCTAATATTCTCGCTTGAAACTTTTGTCGCTATATAGATTATTATCAAAGTTGGAATTAATGAGGAAGGGCGTCACTTGAGGTGCTGCTAAATCCGTTAACGCTCCACTGCCCATGTAATCTAGTCGGGAAACACTTTACTTCTCCTACCGAAATCACCGACCAACTAAAATGAAATGCTTCTACTATTTACTCTTCATCGTCGTTGCGAGCATATGCATGCTTCAGGTAACAGCAAAGCAATTTTATCTTGTATTTTCGTGCTATTCGACTTTTCATCAGCTTTAGTTGGCAGACTAAAAACCCTGGTAGAAAATTAACTAACTAGGAGAGTCTCACTTGTTTGGGTTACGGATTTTGTTGAAATTTTGGGCCTAACGCTCGATTTTTCAAAAGTTATGAGCTTTTTTAGCGAACAGCTAAGAAAAATCGATTTTTGTTCAATCAAATATAACTTTTCAGCTGTTAATTGTAGAGTATTTTAACTCCCGGCATTTGAAAGGTGAGATCAAATCCTATCGATTAAAAAAAAGGCATCCAAAAATTTTAATTTGGTCAAAAGTTGTGGCCCGACAAAAAATTACCATTAAAGTAGCATAAAAAAATCCACAAAATTTCATTGACGTAATTTTAGCTTCTTTTATTACAAATTTTTGTTTAACTTTGAACAAATAAACATTTTTTGATGTCTTTTTTTTTAATCGATAGGATTTGATCTCACTTTTTACATACCGGGAGTTAAAATACTCTAGAATTAATAGTTGAAAACTTATATGTGATTGAACCAAAATCGATTTTTCTTAGCTTTTCGCTAAAAGTGCTTATAACTTTTGAAAAATCGAGCGTTAGGCTGAACGCACGCGGCTTCTTCCATGTTTTAACATTAGAAAACATATCCCAAAGTGAGACTTTCCCGGTAAGTTGAGCTGGTTAATAACGTGTATTTTAAATGGAGCCTTTTTTAGCTAAAATTGATGCTTAAATTATATGAAAACAATTGGAAAATCATTTTAAAAGATGAAATATCGTAACACTGAAATATTCATGAGCAAACATACTAAATTATTTGATAATGACAAAAAATAATAGCAATTTGTCGTTTTCTACTACAAAACGAGCTAAGAATTGGCCAACAACTGCTTAACGTTTCTACCAGGGAATAAAAATAATCGTTTAACTTCACGAGCAACTGAACGTCATTATGCGACCATAATTTTTTGATGAAAGCATCGAAGCAATCGTCCTCTGTATTTTATAGGGAAGCATGATTCTATATATTCGTTTGTTTAAATGTCTGTGTTCTAGATTGATGCGGAGCGACCAGCCATCTGTCGCGAAGGTTCGGTCAATTACTGCAAGTACATGCAAACTGCGAAGGCTTGCGGAGTACGTAAACTTTCCGCTAAATTTCTACTTTATACATAATAACGCCCCGGGCGTAATAACCAAGCAATAAAGTCCTCTAATTGAATTTCATAAGTCCTGCATGCACTCTGATTTCCCATCCTAAAGGACAAACTTCGCGTAGAAAAAAATGGCAAAAATTTAATAAATTAACGAAAGTTGTAATTGATTTTAGAAACTTCGCTTCTGTCAGCTGGTCTGGAAACCACCGCCCGGTTACAAAATTGTTAAGAATGGAAATTTCTACGAAGTCCTGAACCCGAACATCGGATACATCCACGTAGGCTGAGCGCCACTTAGATACTGTTGCATTCGCTCATCATCATACGCACTATTATATAATCAAGCACTATTTGATATATATCGAAAACTGTACCAAAAACATTTTTATAGCGAGAATATTGATACGTTGATTTTTTTTATTATGCAAGCAAATCGTTACTCGTATGTAAAAGAAGGTTTACAATATGATTAAAAATATATCCTACTAGAATCCAATTTGTACATTATTCATACCCTGAATTCAGACTCCTGCGAAGTACCCTTACTTTATCTTATTCTGGAAAAGTAGTTTATTATTCATATCAATGTTCTATATATTAACCGGAAAATACATTTCACGTCTTGAGTAAGACAGACAGCTGCCGTGAGCGAGCGGGAATTCATTTTCTAGAAATGGAATCTGCGTTTACTGGAAGCATTCCTAATTACAAAGCAATTAAGTCAAATATCTCCGCGGAGAGGATAAAGTCTCGTTCTTCGAAAACAGAAAGCAACAAATTCGAGCGGCAGTCTCAGTTTTCCGCAGCAACCGGCGGCCGCGCAGGAAATAAAAGCCTAAAAGGCGGAGATGCAGGATATTGGTCGCTCTCGGATATAATGCGAGGGGCCACCGCGCCTCGACTCGGGGGTTTACAATAATCGCTCGATGGTCGGGCCGCTCCGTAATTACCCCCGCTGCACCCCCCTTACGAATCCGAGCGCAGCTCCCGGCCGCCGCTAATTTGCGGGCTCGCGGACTTCGTTTGAGTCTGTCTCCTCGCTATTGATGCTAAACGGAGCTGCCGGGCATCGAGCGATTAAACACGCCGCGCTCAATGCTCGTCTCTCTCTCTCTCTCTCTCTCTCTCTCTTTCTCTTTGCCGCGAGAGAGAGGGAGACCTCGCGATTCGGAATTGAATCGGGCGCACTGTTGCTACCTAATTATTGCGCCGGACAAAGCGAAATTATACCCGCGGCGCAGCGTCGCAGCGACGGACTGCTGTCGCGCTCGTCTCGCGTCGGTGAGGATTGATTTTCGTGGTTCTTATTTAATTGCGTCATTAATGGGCGCGTATTAATTCGGCCAATTCTTGGAACGTCTCGTAGAACGATGTGTAGTAACTTCTCGCGAGAGGCATTTCGGTTTGGATTCGAAATCGAAACGGACTTTTCATTCGGTGAAAAGGTTTTCAATCTATAAATGTATAAAGTTATCTATTATCGTGATTTTGTTGCTCTGCAAAATTGAAATGTTAGATAAACGTATACATATATATATATTTTATTAGAAACAAAAATAGATATAAGCGTAAAAAGAGAATAAAATTTACTCGGAATAAAGACTTTTAAATTAAATCGATGTTTAATAAATAATAACTGTATGATTGGCATGCCCTCTTAGTTATTCAGCTTCCCTTAGCCATCTTTTACAATTTTAACATCGATTGACCCATTGACCGATCAAGCAGAACAAATGATGCGGTAAAACAGAAGTAGTTTTATAAAAAAACCAAAATGAATGATTTGAAGCGTGCTGCTTAAAAAAAGCTCAACATCCTCAAAAAGTAAGAAAACTTCGCAGCCGCAGCTCAAACAGTGCGTGTGCATCGACTCTCTCCTGTCCCTAGAAGCCCTTTGCTTCAAGAATAAATCCCGGATAAAATATGCGGCCTAATAATAAAGCCCGCGCGCGCCTCGGCCCGAAAGAAAAGTAGCGCGCGCGAGCTCGCCGGGAAGAGAGCTCGAAATTGCCGAGTGTAAATTCTCGGGGCGGGTGGGAGGGCTCGCTCCTAAAAGCGCATAATTTCCGGATTTCGGATCGAAGGAGGCAGAGGCGGCTCGGGCGGCCCAGTTGGGGAAGTGGGACGCGGCCCCGATCGCGTGCGAGGTCAGCTGTGCGCGCCTTGGGCCGCGGCCGAGGTCGAAAGTTCCGCCGCGGCGCGGCGTAAAAGGGTACGTGTCCTTTCGCGACGGGTTACGTAAACGGGGGGCGAGCGAAAGGCGGGTTACGTAAGTGCGAATCGGGAAATCAATGCCGCCTCTCTGGCGCGCAAGAGAGAGAGTCCCCTGGTTCGCGCTTTTAATAATTGATAATTAGTGGCGGATTAGAATTTCGCTTGAAAATTGATATTTTTCCCAAAGGAAGCCTAGCAAATTAATGCGTCGGAATTCACGAGTTTCATGATTAAAAAATATTAATTAAAGCTCGCGGAAAAAAAATTAATTGCTTTTCCTAGATTCGGTTATTAAATCCTCGATATCTCCGAATTCGAGCGGCAATTACCACTGCAGCGGATATTCCACTGCAATATTCATGCGCATCCTTGGAGAAAGGCAAAGTCGGACGGATTTTTAACTTCTCAAGTCGATGTTTCATTCAAAAGCTCCGCGCTAAGATCCAAGATCGTTAATTGTGGCTCGAGCGCAGAAGTCGATGTTAATCATTTACATTTTCCGACATCGTCGCCACAGCCACTCGACGTTCTTCGCCTCTTGAAAGTTCTTGGGAGCTTTTCAAGTGGTGTAGATGCGTATATAGAGGAGGAGGAGGAGGGGGGCAAAAGCTTTTCTGAGAACTTGCATTCGTATTCCGATTCTATTTCTGGAGTGGGCTTATCATCTTTATTTTCCGCCGAATGGAATATGCGCTTCGTTTTCTCTTGATTAAAACGTACTAACGGAGAAATAAATGTTATACACTGAGAAAAAATGTTCAATGTTCAGTAAAAATTAGAATACCTTTTTGTAGTGCGAGAACAAACTTGTATTATCCTAAAAAATGTCTATACTATGTAGTAAAATTTAATAAAATTTTAGTAAAAGTTGTATTAAATTTTAATATATGATGTAGTAATTTTTTAGGATAATCCAAGTTTGCCCCCGCATTACAAAAAAGGATAGTAATTTTTATCAGAAGATTTTTCTCCGTGCACTGCTTAAAATTTCAGCTCGCGTTTTCAAGAAATGAAAAAAAAAAATCTCCAAATTCCAGGCGACAACGAACTCTGTTTCTCAGTCGGACGATCGAAGGACTGCAATGTCACAGGGAAGAAAACGGGCCCCGCTCTCCGGCGGGGCTCTCGAATCCTCAGGTACGGAGTTGGCCCTCCCTCGCACTTGGCTCTTTCTCGGTGCTCGGGCTCGCAAACTGGGTTAGTCCGTCGGTGCGCGGTGACGTCAGGCTATGCGGCAACCCAGTTACTCTCGGCTTCGCTCTCTCTCTCTCTCTCGCCCACTGCGGTAAAGTACAACAGCCGCGTTATCTCTTGCGGTGGGCTGGGCTGCACTATTCCAAGCCCCGATAATGACGGCCGATCCGATGCATGCGGAACGTTCGAATGGGCTAAAGCTCGCCTATTATTATCGCCGGCGACGCCGATAACGAGCGCAGTCGGAAGATTCGCTCCGGGGGAAAGTATCTCCCGAGGCTTTCGAATTTCGGTGGATCCGCGTAAACGCGCCTGGTGAAACTGTCAAGCGTCTCCTCGAAAAGTTCAAAGCTCTCGAGTGGGCATAAGCGGAGCTCGCTCCGATGCACGGAACATTTCTGTATACCCGCGCGACAGTCAGCTGTAATCGAATTGGTCGGATTCTCGAAGCGACGGAGCTCGAGGAAGGACAAATAAAGTGAGTCCTTTTCGTCGACTACATGCCGGCCCGGGGAGCCTTGAAATTTCGCGCGCCGAGCTGCAATCAAATATTTCTTGGCTGTATTATGTATATAGGCAAAGGGGGAAAATCGATGAGCATTATTTGTTTCTCCGATGAATCTTGCACATGTCATTGTTTTGCGCTTGTCTGCATGCTGCTTTTTATTTGTTTGTCTTTGTGTTTTCATATTTTTCAACTTTAGACTTTTATCGATAATAAGAGTCGATAATTTCTAATGTTATATAGTAAATATTCTTTATTTATTTATCGGAATCTCATACTTTACCATAATCTTAAATTTAAAAACTCAAATAACTTTGAATAGTATACTTATAATCCTTTTTATTTAATTTTAATCAAGGCATTCTTTATTATTAACTTCAAATTCTTGATGTAATATTTAATGCCTTGATTATTTTGAATTTATTCTATTAATGCTCAAATCAATATTTTTTATTCCACTCTCAAAAAAGTAATACATGAAATCTGCCATTACAATAAGACTGTTTTGATTGGTTATTGTTGACGAATTGGATTGTAATAAAGTTTGAATTTTTAAGATTGATTTTTTGAGCTTGAGTATATAAAATAGATTGATTAAATTAAAATACATAAATGAAAAATATTTCGTTATTTTGTTTATATAAAAATTATATTATTATCCTAGCGAATATATTACTTTAAGTTTATATATATTATAGATATACACTTTAAAAATTACTAGACCTTCAAATAGGAAGTATTGCACGGAAGAATAATAATTCTCCCCTGCAAAGTTACAGAACTATACGTCAATGTAATTAATTCAAATTAATTGAAACTTAATTTCTATAAAAGAATCGTGTTCGCAATCGCAGAAAAAGAAAAATACACGCAAAGCGCGTTGAATATTGCTAGTTAAAATAAAAAAAGTATGTGTTCTTTTCATTATAACTACAAAGTTGTTAAAGGTAACAAATTTTTTCCGATAGCTCAACAGCAGGCATTTCTGCCATAGCCCAAAAAATTCGAAATTTTTTAAAATCGAATCTTTTGTTTCACATAAGCCCTTACACCACAAAATGTAACGCTTCGGCAACCAATCATTTGTTTTCATTCAACAAGCTCAGCCGGTTGTAAACGTTTCATTCTGGCTTCCACTTTCTGGTCACCACTTTTTTAAGAGAGGATATTCAAAACAGTAGCAGCAATACAAATAGAGTACTACAAGTGAAACGAAAAAAAATATTTATCAAACATATATCTCAAGTTAGGTGAGATTTTACGAAAATTTGTAAAGTAATAATGTAGACTTAAATTAACCTATTGTTTTAAAAATTGAGTCTTATACAGTAGGTTGAGAACCAAAACTTGATGAGCCCTCTAAATTCCTTGTCTGATTATAAATTCTAATGATTGACCGAGAATAATTCTAAAGGACTTTATTGAATTTTAATTTACAGATAAAGGTTGATAATATTTACTGGCTAAAGTGCCATTTAAGTGAAGACATTTTCATCTAAAATAAATAAAATCTATTTGCAGTTGTAATTGTTAGATAATTTCTGTCTGTCTAGTCTGGGGTGGCTTTACTAGACGGTATGGTAATTTTGTACAAGATTATTTGCAATTTTTCCTATATTTCTTCTCTCAGTGTGGTGTCTAAAAAACTGCAGGGCAAGAACATGTTTACCAGTCTTCACCAACTTTTTAGCGTTTGTTCACCAATCTACATACGATGAAGTCTTATTTGGATTTAGGAAAACCTTTTCTTAACTCTTGCCTGAAAGCTGAAAAAAGTGTTATTGAATAAAAGATCTGGCAATTCTCAATGGTTCTTTAAACGACTGGAGGTGGAATACTCCAAGTATTTCTATACCTATAAGCGCCGTATGACTCGATAAAGTCGCCCATCATAGCATATGTAGATGATATTCCAAGTATTCATAAAAATGTTTATTTCTTGAAAAGGCTATTAAGCGTGCGCGCGCACGTAAAAATTGTCTGTGCCATAAGGATAAGCAAATACGCATTCAAAGGATATTGGATTTTTTATGTGGTTTTCAAACTCCTTTCTAAACTTCCATCGTTTAAACTCTGACGTTAATTCCCTTCCGACTGTCAATTCAACCCGCGACGAGCGTTATTCCGTTGATTGTCGAGAATAGAAATTTGAAAAAAATCCAGTCGCCCCTGTACACATCCATTCGCGAATTACAAGGAAGAATCGCCGCGGAAAAATTGGAAAAACAAAGGCAAAAAAAGAGGCGAGTTCAGGTAGGTCCCGCAGGACTGCGCTGCCGGTCGACCGGCGTCACGTCGCGGGGACATTTTGACGCAACGACAAACACAGAGTAACGAGCCGGGAGAGTTTGCCGGGGCTTCCTCCCCCGGCCGCGCGCCCCCGTCGTTAATTCGCTCGTTCTGGAGAGGGAGATTCGTTTTTAAAACGCGCCCTCGGGGGCTTGTTTGTCGGCCCGAAATCGCAGCGATTTTGTACTTTAGCGCCGCCAAGACGCGCTAACGAAAAGCTCACACTGGGGCCCGCTTCTGATAACGGGCGCCCGCTTCAATAACACCCCGAGAGCTGTACTCGCTTTTTACGCGCGCCGAGATTGTGCGGACCGGCGTTTTTTCAGATAATCCCTTGTAAACTTGAAGTGGTATTTTCTTTTTGTAGATATTTTTTTTTTCTTTTTACAAAAATATATGGGCTTTTTGAACTAAAAATTCAAAATTTTATCGGTGTATATACTCTGCGCTGAATTCGAGAAATTGAAGTAGTCCGAAGGAGGCAAAGCCTTTCCGTACCGGTGAAGCTACTTTCTTTGTCTCTCTATCTGGCCTCTCATTTACGAGCTCACTTCTAATAATTATGAACCTCAGTGTCTTTTTGAGGGAGACGCGAGACAATGAAAGAGCGGAAGAGAAATTGGCAGAATTAAAGAAAGGCGAAGAGCGTTCAGATTTTCTTTTCAAGCCCAATAAATTAATCGCAGATTCTGCATTGAAATGTTTTTCACTTTAATAGTGTTTTTATAGGAACGCTTCTAAAATCTTAAATATAATTTAATTTAATTATTGAATGTATGAAAAAACTTTAGTGAAATATTTATTTTCGCTGATTCGCACTTTTATTATTCTTTTATTTTCTCGATTAATAATTATTTGATTAGTTTAGCTTTTTGCAGAAAAGAATGGGTAACATTTGTTAAAACAGTTGCACTAACTGCACGGACCTAAGGAGCTCTGGAAAAAAAACCGTAAAGACGCTCGAGGACAAATTGCGTCAACTAAAAATGCGTCTTTCGCGCGAAAAGTTGAGTGGCGAATCGTTATACTTACTCGAGACGCAGACTGAAAATATTTCGACGGAGAACAAGCTTGAAGCGACTCCTCGACTGTATGCTCGCGTGAATAAATTTGACGCCCCGACTTGCGCGAATGCACTTTACTCGCGCCTTCCCTTTTCCGAGTCAATTGAATTGGCTAACGATTTTGGCGGCGCTGAAATTCCGAAATGAGATACTTTTCCCAGAAAAGCTTTGCAGTCTGCGGTTAAAAGAGGATACGTTTAAACGCTTACCATTCAATTATTTGAGAATAATAATTATTTCGTGCAAATATTATCAGAATGTAAGCGGAATGAAGTTTGAATAATGAATTCTAATTAATATTCTTTTTATTTATTATTATTGATTTGGTTCGTAGAATTTAAATGAACCCATTACATTTCGAATTTTTCTTATTAAAATAATCGAACTTAATTACCCTTTTGAAAACCATTAACAATGTTTGATAAAAACAGAGCACGAATACTATATTTCAATATTATTCTAATTATTAAAAATGAAAAATGACTTTGACAAATGACGAAACAAATATTATTTTCTGTTGCCGCAAGAAAAATCTTAAATAACAACTAAAACATAGTAGCGAATCCAGCAGAAAAACGTGGATGAAAAAAAATTGTTTAGCTCAAGCCCTGAAGCTCGTTGAACAATCGGCTTTGAGCTCCCCGAGTTCTCGCGTCGCAATCGGCTTGGCTTTCCCTGCAGGACACCGCTGCCAGGGAGCAAATATCAGTGCGCCATAATAATAATTCTCACGCACTTTCCCGCGACACGTAATCTATGCAAATCGCGAAAGCCGCCGCTTGCAGTTAGATTCCATTACGATAGCGGCGCGCGCGGCGCCACGGCACTCGAGAGCTTCCTTTTTCTCGCGCGCGGCCCCCGGAGGGACGACGACGACGACGACGACGACGACGACGTCTCTTTCGAGCAGCTCTTCCCATTTTGCTGCCGCCTGCGTTACGCCTTTACTCGGTTTGCGCACTTTCAGTCCTGCGAGTCGATATATGCGCCCGACGCGTTTTGTTTCGTTCCGATGCCGGGCTCTCCTTTCAGCCGTTTGTTAAGGATTTTTAAAGCTTATTTTAAATTAGAATTCAACGCGGGATCACAATTAGGGCTTTTCTTTTATTTATTCGTTATTGGGCCACAGCGAGTAGTGCAGACACGGAAATAAATCTGTCCACGATACGAGCCTTTGATATTACTCAATTGGAAGTTTTTTGACTTTGAACAAAAAGTAATGCCCCGGAATTCCAAATGGTTAGCTTCCACTCTTTTTCAGACTATAATTGGATCCCTTAGGCATTTTCGCTAACGCACTGCATATATAATAGTACTAGCAAAATCCACACGCGCTTCGTGCGTACTATAGATTTTTTAAGATTATGAGTGCAAGTATTGTTTCTAATTTATAGTTAGTTTTAAATATTTAAAATGATAAAATTATGAGGTAGTTTTTATAAAATAAAGAAACGGAATTTTTTTATTCTATTTTAATTTAATTATTTAGCTTTAAGTAGATAAATATAAAAATGCAATTTAAAAAATTCAAAGGTAGTGGATGTAGTGGAACCTTGCTAATATTCATTAAAATTTCAATGAACGTTGTATTTAATTGAAATTATTACCTTTAAATTGGATTATGTAATTTTTATATAACAAATAGGGAATGCAAAACCGTTCCCGTCTGACTAAATTGAAGCGTTTGAAAAAACAGTGACTGCTTTGATGAAATAGAATGGAAAATATTTTTATAAAAAGATTGAATAAATTCCGTTAAAAATGTTTTTAGGAAAAGCAAAAACAAAGAGTCACAAATAATACAAATGCGAATTACTTTGTTTTAAACAAAGTTATATCATTCAAAGCGAATATTTTTCCAGACAATACTGCCCATTCAAACGTTTCATTTCCATTTGAAATTTCTCCCTAACTTCGCCGGTCAGTTAGTATTGTGAACTGACACAGTAAACGCGCAGACAAAATTTTCTCTGTGGGAAGAATGCATGCCATTTCAATATTTAACGAATCCAAAACATAACTATTGTCTCTGCCAAAGTTTGACTTTTCTTCTGGTACACACTTTTAAATAAATGCATTACCATTATTTTTGCACTGTGTAGTTCTATACGTTAGTTGCCTATTATTAGTCTAATACGTTCATAACCTACATTCTATAAAACAATTTAGATAAATAAAATTTTATTGAGCTAAATCTTTATCGTATTTTTTCAATAAATATATTACAAGATTTTGCGAAAAAAAGGTTACAGGCTTTAATAAATTTAAAAGCAATCAGACATATGAAATAACATTCTTTTAATGAGTCGTGTTTGTCTTCAGTACCGTTTCGATTGAAGTAATTAAAATAAAATTGTAATTGGATTCAATTACTGTTGCACGTTAAACACCTAAAAGTTATCGTTTCTGGAATCGTTATTTTAAAAAATTTAAAAATAAACACCTGAACAGTCGTTAATAACAGCAAGGTGGGAAAGCAGCATTCATTAAAATTATTACAAAAACAAGCTGTATCGACGAATGAAATTAATTAGTAGTGAAAACAAAGGAGACGACAGCCCGAAAAACAGGCCGGAAATATTCGCGGGGAACGTCCCAGTCCGTTGCGCGCCGGATAAAAAAGCGGCAGTAGCCCCAGCAACGATTTCAATATGTCGGCCAAAGACTGACGGCCTAGAACAATACGGCCGCGGCGTTTGGCCGAGTTCCAGGCCCGGATCAAAGTCGTCGGAACTTTTTCGTGGCCCGCACTTAAAGTTTTCCCCGCACTGCGCGACGCGACACATTCGTGCGTCCGCTTCTTCTTTGTTTTTCCTTCGCCGCCTGCATTAAGCGCAATAAGCGAGCATTATGACTGTACCCGCTGACTTGCCTCTTCTCTAAGCTGGACCCTCTCTTTGCTTTATGCGCGAAATTAGTTCTCTCTTCCTTCCCTGATAAAGCACTGTTTGCTTCATAAAACTAGCCAAACTTTCATTAGCTATTGCAGCACAAAATTCTGCGAGACAAAAAATAGCCTAGTAAAAGTATAATTACAAGCTGGTAAAAGCAAAACTAAAATCTGAACTTTTACAAAGATAAAAAACAGGATTTTCAAATGTAAAAAAGAGCTCGATTGAATGTAAAAGACCAAAAAGGGATAAAAAGTAAAAGAAAATCGAAATGTTCTATATTTTTTATTTTGCCAGTCTGACCTGATTTTGATCTGACAGTACAGCAATATTTACAGAAATATTTGTCTATAGTATAATTTTGATTAAAATTGCTTTTAAAAATAATAAAAACAATTAAACAAAGCAAAGCAATACAGCGGATGCACACATCGCAACCGGCAGCCTCCAGCAGTACAGCGGCAACTGACGAGTCCGCGAATCAATTATTCGCCACGACGAAGGGAGGCCCCGGGACGGCCTCGGGGAAAGAATGCCCGGAGACACGCTACGGCGGATTCCGCGAGTCCCCGAGCGTCGCGTGTCGCGCAAGTCGCCGGAGATTAGCGCCGGCTCCGCTCTCCCTTTTTCCGGGCGGCGGGCCCCCCCTCCCCCGGGAAATCATGCCACCTCCCGAGATCTCTCCCCGAGAGTGACGCGAGACTGGCCGATTGTACCGCGGAGCTTGTCCCCCTGTCACTTACGGGAAATAAATCCGGCCAAAAATTCAATGAGACCCGAGTCTAGCCGCTGCGAGTTCTCTGTAAGACAGCCCGTTTAAATGCAATATTTCCGCGAAGGGTTTTCTCTCTCTCTTTTTTTCGAAAATCTCGGGGGGAAGATTGCTTTTATCGATGCGCTTCTCCTCTCTTAAAATAGTCACAGTCGCTGTTCGCGCGACATCAGTGGGTATTATTAGAATAGAAACAAAGTGCAAGTAGAAAGAGTCAATGTTACGTCAGACGTCGATCAACGTGCCTGGAACACTGTGTAAATAATTTTTAGCAAGCACTCTGGTATTTATAAACGTTTTAGCAGTACTAAAATTGTATTGTTTAATAAAAATATTATTTATAACAGTTGACAGACTTGTACCTTAATTAATGAAGCGCCGGTAAATGAAGCTTGAAGTCGAATTAACTGAAAATTAAAGTTCATCAATGTTTAGCAACAAGTGAGCTCGTTTTACCGCTTCTCAAAAGAGAAATATTCATCTCGGTCCTTGTTTACCCTGAAACTCGCTTTGGCTGATATTGAAATACTCGCGCCGCGGAGAAATATTTTTCGCCCGGCCGCCGTCGCTCCTCCGCTATAAAACGCGTCTAATAAAATGAAGTTGCGACGGCATAAAAGGAAAAAGTTGGAGATACAGACGAGGATAAGGTCCTCGAGACCCTCGGCAATATATACATGCATAAATCAGTGCGTCAAGTGTCGCGCGGCTCTCATTTCGATTATTGAATTTTCGCGTTTTACTTAGCTTTCTCCTTGTATCGCCCCCGTCTTGCTGTTTTTTTGCGAGCTTCGGCGCTCTGATTAATTCATGAAAGTCGCTCTCGTATCGAAGCTGTTTTCGTATTATTGCGGAGAGAGAGAGAGAGAGATTCTGATAGTGTATTGAGCGAGAGCTGAGTCGGGGATACGCTTTAAAGCCCCGATATCAGACGTTTGCGACACTGCTTTGGGGGATTCTTCCCCGGTGTTTCGAATCAAGATATTAAATTTATTCGCGGGTTCAAGGCCGTAACGACGTTCATTTTTATTTATGGCGTCGAGATAGCAATGGAGAAATTCAATATACTGCGTTACTTAGATTTGGTTGTTGGGTCGATTTCATTGTTTGAATTAGAGGGCTTTTTGTTATATTATTTTTAAAAGTAAACAAATTTCGATGAAAGCCAGGGTAATGTTTCGATACCGGATTCGATTACAGTAGTCCAGTCACGAATAGGGGCACATGAATGAAGCTTTTATCTCTTCGCTTCCGCGGCGGAATGCTACTGTAATTTGAACTTAAAAAAAACGTTCATTTAAGTAATGAAACGCAAAATTATGGATCATAATTTTAGAAAATTATACAATAAAAAACGAAAGCTAGATAAATTTATAGACAAATAAATATTATCTATACTGTTGGGTCTCTAGTAACTAAGATTATCAGAAACGCAAAAATCTGCCTTTTCCTGGATAATGTTCTAAACACCCCATTACGAAAGTTATCCTAAACAAAGATGAAGAGTAGCGCTCAGATAAGGCGACGGCCGAGTGATAAATCGGCAAAATAATCGGCGCGTATTTCGCTGGAAAACGGCAAAATTTCAATGCGATAAGGTCGAGCAGCGGCCTCTCTCTCCTCCTCTCCCGCTCGATCAATCTTTCTCGTTCACCGACGAGCTTCCCTCTCCGCGTTGGCAGGACGAAGCGGCCCCCCTCCCCGCCCCTTCCTTCAAGGGCAATCCATTTTGTTCGACAACCATTAGCTTTGTCTGCGATCGATCACCTCCCGCGAGGGAGGAATGCTGCACCGCTTAGCGAATATCTCTTTTGCTGCATTACACACGCACTTTTTCCTCCGGGTTTGAGGCCCCCCTCCCCCCCCCTTACTTTTTTCGTCCGATCGTATAGCTCTCGCTGGTCCCTCATGAATTTTTCATTGCCCGCGCGGCAACTCGGCTCTGATTTGACTTTAGCGGGAATTTAGCATTCATGAAAATCCCTCGTTTCTCTTTCGATCTGCTCCTTTTGTCTTACTTTTTTTTCTGCTGAAATTTCCTGAGAGAGAGAGAAGTGAATTGTTTATGCTTGTTTAAGAGGCTACGTTTGAAGGTTGTTCGACATGGATGAATGCTAATTGATTCTTTTGCGCGATTAGGGGGATTTAAATGTTTTATTACGTTTTCTCGCGGGTCTTTGTTCGCCAGTCAATTAATAATAATTTTAAATCGGGCAAATTGTAATGCAAAGCAATTGTGGACAGAAAGGGAAATCTGTTGAAAACGTGGGATTTATTTTCATTTATTAACGTCAGCAGGCAGCGGAAATTCTTTAAAAGCAAAAATCTTAATTCAGTATACGTAAACTAATTATACTCGTCAAATAATGCTATTATTTCCAGATTTAACAATTGCTGATATACAATGTGAATATAACTTTAATTATTTACTAATTAGTACTAAAATCATAACGAAGCTCAAGAAAGTTTATTTTTGCAGCGTCACAATGAGAAGCTTTGTAATTAAACTCAGTATTCGGTAATGATGGATTCTTGGAAAATTTTTAAAGCCCGGCGTTTAATTACGGAAGGAACTTTAATTAAAAAATTTTGCATACCTTGCTTGACCAGCTCTTCTTTTTGTACAAAGCCCAATCTAAATTATCGAACTTACTCCGTCAAGGGCAAGAAAACATTTTATTAGAGGTAATTTCGGCACTGCCATCGGACAATGAAGGCTTCACACCTCTTGATCCATTAAGCAGCTCCCTCAGCGAAAAATCGGCTCCCTCTCGGGCCATTCATTAAAAGCGTCGGCGGCGTCGCCGTTCAGCCGTGAAGACACGCCCTCGTAAAATCACGCGGCCGAACGCGAACCGGACGTCCTGAGAGCGCGCCCGGCCGCGTCAATAATTTTCGCTCGCCGAATTGCCGGGCCAGCTTTTGATTTATGCGCCCAGCAGACGAGGGCCTTCCGCGGGAGAGATCCCACTCTCGCTTCGACGTCTTTTGGCCCGCGCTGGCATTGATGGCTTTCGAGAGCCGCTTTAATGAGCGACGAGTGTTTTTTAATTGCCGAGCTTTCGAGGGACGTACGTTCTTAATTATCTCTTTAAGGGGCCTATTTACTCTGCTTTCGTTTATTTCTACGGGTTTATTTGCTCATTTTGCAGACATTTTACTAGAAATTCATGTTTCTGATTGGTGGATTTTCTCTTTTTATGACTGCTTACATGCTTACAAAGAAGAATATGATTTTCCTTTAGTTTTCAGTCGGCAGTCGTAAAAAGAAGCTTTAACGTTCGCAACGCATGCAATGACAAAAAACTTTTCTTAGAAGCAAAATGGTTTTGCTGCACAAAGAAGGATTACATTTTCTGAACAATTCTACTCTATCAATAATTTTGCCATTGAAAAATAAACGGAACAAATTGAAAATGTTTAAGTCGACGTAACGGTTTGCTTAAAGAGGATTTGATAGAAAAATTATTCTTGCCAATCCCTCGATTAAGTACATTTACGCATCTCGTAACGCGGAATCATAAATAAAGCTCTTTGAAAGATCGTGCCTCGTAAAGATAATAAAATGAACAAAACGCGGAAAAAGGGGGGGAAAAAACCGCCGCGAAAAGGACAGGAAGAAAAGAGAAAAACAGAAGCCGCGCGGAGGGAAAAACTCAACAATCATAAAAGCTAGCGCCGTCCGGTATAACGACAGAAGCCATTTTCAGATTTATGATGCGTAAGTAGATACAGTTGAAACGACCACAATAATTTTTCAGATGTCCTCCTCTGTCTCCGCCTCTCGTTCTCGCGCTCTCTCTCTCTATCTCTCTCCGCTTTCTGATACACGACGCCGCAGTTCTTTCCGCGATCTGTCTTATTTCCATTGGTTTATGCGCGTGAGCCAAATTTATTTTTGTAATTCATGGCTTTATAAAAGTCCCTTAAGCTCCCTTGCAATTGCTTAATTGAGATCTATTGTTGATTAAAAATGTAATGGTGAATCGAACCTTATTGATATTAGATTTTTTAATAATTCGTTTTAAAAGAGGAAAAGCAAATACAAATGTTCGTCTCCTAACTTATCTAAGGAACGTTTTTCTTTGTACTAAACCTATTTCTACTTTAAGAAGGATCTACTACTGCAAAAGGTTGCGTTTTTCAAAAATGTTTTATGTTGCAGTTCTTTAAGATTATTATATGACAAGCAAAAATTGTTATAACAAAATATATATAGTTGTATTGTTAAATAAAAGAAGTTCATAAAAATGCATGATTATTTTTCAGTCGATTTGAATCGGCATAACATTTTAATTCGTAATAAACCATTATTTTATGCTCTATCTAAATTAAACTTCAAATAAAATTATAAATATTTGTTTCACAAGCAAAATGAATAGCTGATAATTAGATTGGAATGGAAAATAAAACAATGATGTTTTTCTCTATAAAATAATATATACGGGGTGTTCCAAAAGTATGGATCCACCTAAATAATTTTCCAGGGTCGCATTTTCCGGAAAAATGGTTCAG
>JAWWML010037339.1:0-78371 GCA_035047165.1 Ormyrus rosae
GTTAAATCTATTAAAATAGTGCGAGAATGATCCGAAAAATCGTTACATCAAAGTTAGGTAACTAGGAATTAAAAATATCTATTTTTTACTTTCCTGGCCAATTTTGATACTTTTATCTCTACCAGGGAAGCTATGAATCGTATGATAGAAATATGAGTTATTATGTACAGAGTACACTATATTCTTCAGAACAGTATTGCTATAATATTTTTCGGAATTTTTTATTGACAATTAATTTGTTTATATTTTTGGGTTGATTATTTAGATATTATTTATAGATAAATATAAAGTTTTATACTTATAATATACTTATTTTGAATCTGCAATAAATGAGATTTAAAATCATTTTTAAAATAAGATATTAAAATTGATAAAGTGTTTATTATTTGTTTACTTACTTGGATTATTACACCTTGAAACACAAGTTAGTACCGCGGGATTGGGATAAGTATATCCGTCGGTACCGCAAACTGGATCCCTTTCATTAGTATAGCTACAGTCGCATCTTTTGATAGCATCACTTAGGAACGGTAGTTCATCATCATTGATTCCCTGGTTGTGACAGCGGCCGTCTCGAGCCATCATTAATTCTGAAAAGAATCATTGAATATTAACATATAATAAATTTCATTAATTAAATTATCTATTTTAAAGGCATTATTGTATGTCTTTAAAACTTTCTACACTCTTTCACTAACATTTTTTTCTATAGATAAACTTTTTAAATATATTTTATTTTGTATTTTCGTTTGAGAAAAACACTGAATCCTTGTTATTTCAATTTGAAAATTTGTTGTTTCAAGTTAAAAATTTCTTATTTCAATATTATAGTTAATATCATCAGTGAGAACAACTTGCACAATAGCAACTTACTTGGTTGTCTGCATTTCTTTTCACAGTGGAGTAATGAAAGATTGTCATAAATAATTCCGTCACTTCCGCAAACGGGATTGTATGCATTTGTTATTGTGCAAATGCATCTGGTAGCACTTTTCGAAAATGTTTCCTGCTTACTTGTCAAATTTTGCTTAAATAATAAATCGGTTTGACACGTACCAGAATGTAGTATAGTTAGACCTTCAAAGAAATTATATATATTCTAATATAAAATAATTCTGAAACGGAATATTATATAGTTTTAACTTACTTGCATTTTTGCATTTTCGGTCACAATCAAAGAATGTAGGATTTAAATACGTAAAATGGTTTCTTCCACATAATGGATCGTATTCATTGTAAGAAATTTCGCAGGTACAAACTGGCAGAGGTTCGACAATTATATTTTCTGCTAATGGAAGTATCAACACATGTGCTTGGACGCAAACTGACCAAAAAGCTAAAGTAATTAAGTGTTCTATAATTTTTAAATTTTAAATAAAATATTAATATTTTTATAAAATATTACATCATAAACATTAAAAATTAGTGTTTTTAGTTTGTAAAACATTTTTGTGCTTGATTATTATAGAAAATACAATATTTTATAAGAAAGTAATAAAAAATGTCGTGTCATAATAAAAATGTGTCTACAGAGTATATTGTTTATATTAAATATTAATAAATTTTCTGCTACATACCAATGAAACTTGCAAATAAAATTGATTTCATAGCGAATTTTAAGTCGCTCGAAGCGCAAACCCTTTCGGTGCTTTCTAGACCTTTTCACATCTATTGTAAATCAAGGCTTATATACGCAAGACGATGGAAAACTGGAAATCCCCACCATTTACAGTGCAGAATTTTATGTACGAAGCGCATCGTTAACTTAAAATTTAAGTCTTTTGTTTTGCTAAAGTCCGAAGTCTCGAGTGAAGGGAGAAAACTGGAAATCCCCACCATGAGTCTTTCAATTTAATCACATTTTTAGGAGTTATTTTTATAAAGGATCGAAGTTTCATTAAAGAAGAAGCTTTAGAAAAATGCTTTTGGATATGAAGTTAATCTTAGTGGATTACAAGCGTAACTTTTTATACAGGAAATGAAAAAATGTCGATGATTTTATAAGAAAGACGGACATTGTTATTAGTAGTATTAGGTTTCTGTGTTAGTTATTTTCAATTTAAAGAAATTTGATTTTTGCTGCAATTTACTATTTTATATATGTACTATTTTATATATTTTTAAATTTATACATATTTGATTAGCGATTACTTTTTCCGTTAATCTGAAGAAGAAAAATTTAAGTATGAATTACAAAATTATAGAATAATTAGCTCTAATAAGCCATTGATTGCTATCCACAAAGTTTCATATTTTGTTCTGTTAAACCTAAAAATGATTAGAATAAATTAATATAAAAAGTTTGTTCTGATATATAAATATGAAAATATAAAAACAAAATTAAGGTATTTACTTGGTAATTTACAATTTTTCACACATTCAAGGATATTAGGATGTGGATAAATACGCCCATCGTTTCCGCATACTAATTTAGTTTCGGCAGGTTTTTGGCAATTGCACTCTCTGAAATCGTTGGACAACGTTGGTTGGCAAACATTTGGAGATGTTATGAATAAATCTGTACAAAAGCGTTCAATTACAGAAAATTTCTTAATTAAAAATTATTGTGAAATATTTAAAAATTAAAAATTAAAAATATTCCCTTCTTAAAAAAGTTATGAGCGGCCACGTTGAAGCATTTAAAGGCTTGATTTGATTGGTCAATATAGTTCGAATGTCAGAATTATGAATTTCTTGAATTTTTAAAACCAAATATTGATTTTTAGATGTAAAAAATATATAACTGAATCTTAATAGTTTTTACAATCCGGCATAACGAAAAATATTCGAATAAATTTTGAATTTATAATCTCAAAATTGAAAATTGAATTTTCTACATGGCAGTAATGAATTATAGATAAATGAAATTTCAATAAACTCTCATATGTTTGAAATTCAATAAACTCTCGATAGCTGCATTTACAGAATAATAGAACAGAATCGTAAATTTAGAACATTCGACCTCATTGATGCTTATAATCACATATATTATCATGCTCTACGAGAAAATTGATTACGTAGTTGTTGAGATAAGCGAATGTCGCATATTCAAATCGATTGCCCATTACATATTTAACCTCTTTTTATTCGTTCAAAAGCAGAAGGAAATGTACGTTTGTACAGTTTATTGATAAGCTGGGAAAATATCTGTTTGCATATCCGGAACGTTTTTCTTACCAGGATTGTAGCAATTTCTGGCGCAGACTATTTGCAAGCGATTTTCATAAGTGATTCCGTCGCTTCCGCAAACAGCTTCAAAATCGTAAGTTCTCGGACAGGTATTGTTCAAACAATTTTTCTGTTCCTCCGTTAATCTTGAGAAAATGTGAGGCTTACTCTCCAAAAGCTTCGTTATCGACAATAATTTAGTATTTTCCCTTTTACATGGTCCTTGTTGCACAATATCAAGGGCTGTAATGATGGTTATTTTTAATCAGCAATGTTTCGAAAGATCGAGCCTGTTTTTTCGAAATATTACCTTGATTTCTACATTTATTCAAACAAAAGACAAAGGCGGCATTCGAATAAGTTTGTCCATTGCTGGCGCACACCGGATTTGATTCGTAAGTAATTAAACAAGTGCAGTTCTCTTCTGCGTTTACTGAAGGGGCTTGATCGAAATTCGGATACGGGTCTTGTTCTCCGCGACAGACGCCAATGTAAGCCACTGTTACATCTTAAAAAGAGAGGAAATTTTAAAAAGTTTATTGTTTAAGTATTCGTGATTGATTAAACAAGTATAATTTGAAAATATATATATACTAGCTTACTTCTTCTCTCGCATTTATTAACGCAATCCAAATACGAAGGACTGCTGTAACTGCGGAAATCTGTTCCGCAAATTGGCGCTTGTTCATACACAATCGTGCAAGTACACTCCGACTGCTCGTAATAATTTTCAATGGGGTCCCAAATGCAATTTCCATCGTACGCTTTTGTTACACCTTAAATGAGTAAACGCATAGAACCCGTAAAACAACGTTTACATTTCATTATAGAAAGAAAAACAATGTACGAACTTTTACTTCCACATTCACCAGCGCATTTCAAATGCGAAGGGTTTCGGTAAGTTTTCCCATCAGATCCGCATACTGGAGCAAACTCAAAAGTAGCTAAGCAATTGCAGGTACTCACTTTTCCTTCTCGAGAAGCAATGCTTCTCTTACTTCGGCATTCGCCGTCGTATAATTTAAACACGTCTAAAATTAAAAACTAGCATTATCAAGCGATTTAGTCAATAAATGGAGAAATGAGAACGAGCATGTTTTATATAATAGTATATAAAGGTACGAAAAAAGAATGCACTGTTCTTACACTTCTTTTCGCATTGATTGTAACATTCTAAAACCGAAGGATTAGCGTAAGTTTTCCCGTTCGATCCACAGATTGGTGATTGATTAGTAGTAATTGAGCAATTGCAGTCCCTCGGAGGAGGCGTCGATATTTCTGGATTTTTATCACCGCATGGACCGTTATGTAAAAGAAGTATAACTGAAACAAAGACATTTGAAATGTTTAAAGTAAGTATTTTTATATATACATGACATATGAAAAAGAAAACAATAAAATATTCAATATACTCTTACAGATTTTGAATTGTTACAGATTATATATTTTGTTAAAATAATTATAAGAAAAAAGATTACAATTATTATGAAAAAATGTAATAATTGAATTTGTATTTACACTTGTTTTCACATTTGTTAAGGCATTCTAATTGAGTAGGATTGGCATAAGTTTTTCCATCGGAGCCACATACTGGTAATTGATCGCCAATAACTGGACAGTTGCAATTATTAGCCGAA
This sequence comes from Ormyrus rosae, assembly GCA_035047165.1. Taxonomy (NCBI): domain Eukaryota; kingdom Metazoa; phylum Arthropoda; class Insecta; order Hymenoptera; family Ormyridae; genus Ormyrus; species Ormyrus rosae. The sequence goes on from JAWWML010037339.1 coordinate 4,806, forward strand.
GCCGTTGATGATGCATCTGAGTTAACACACGGGCCTTGATGTAAAAGAAGTACATCTGAAACGAAAATACTATAAATTAAAGAAATTTTTGCATCCATTAGTGCACTCTAATTCGATAGGCTGGGTGCTGCTGCATGACGACCAGTAAGAATTATTGGGTAAATGCAATCGTTAGTTAAAGGTTCTAGTGGGTGTCAAGACGTATTATAATAGTAAAAATCAGTCAGTTTTACAACTTATACTTACTTCTGTTTTCGCATTTATTAGTGCATTCTAATTTTGAAGGATTCTCGTAAGTTTTTCCATCTGATCCACATACTGGAAAGAGATTACCAGTAATTGGACAATCGCAACTAGCAGAGGGTGTGGTCGTCGATTCTGGTTTTTCTCTACAGGGGCCTTGATGCAAATGGAACACATCTAAAATGAAAATGTTAATTAAATATTGTAAATGAATATAAATAATTTATTAAGAATATTCGATACTTACTACTGAATCCACATTTTTGAGCACATTTCAATTGGGAAGGATTATGGTAGGTTCTTCCATCAGATCCGCAAACCGGATTATCTTCATAAGTAGGCTTGCAATCACAAACACCTGTGATTGATAGCTTGCTAGGCTTTGTCAGACATCGGCCTTCGTGAGCAAGTTTTACATCTAAAATATTTTAAATTTTAAATCAGTATTAAGATTTTTTTTAAACATAGAAACTAAATCTGAAATAGCTGAAATACTTTCTTTTTTCTCCACATTCATTACTACACTTTAAATGTGTAGGATTGTAGTAGGTTCTCCCGTCAGTTCCACATAACGGCGTATCCTCGTAAGTAATTGTACAATCGCAGGATGTAGGACCCGTGGGAGGATAGAACATATTTCCGCATGAACCTTCGTATTTAATATTTATATCTGAAACAAGTATATAATAGTTTGTCAATATTTATGATTATGTGTGAGACAATAAGGACTATCCGAGAATAAAAAATATATATCGAACATTTATTGACACGTATTGAGGTCTTTATTCAAGCATTTGAAAAGTATCCATTTGGATTTATGTAACTCATATATGACCGTAGTTGTAAACATTTTTGAACAACTAAAAAGTTATTGATCGGTGTGAAGAAGTGAAAGAAGTATATTTAATGATTATTATATCATTTTTAAATATAATATCCTGCGTATATATTTAAAATGAAGCCTTAAGTAAATAAATAAATTTATACAACACAAAAAAAGAATTTACTTATATATTGTAAGTAAATAAAAACTAACTTTTATTTTCACATTTATTAAAGCAATTCAAATAAGTGGGATTGCGATAAGTTTTTCTATCAGATCCGCAAACTGGTTTATCTTCTTTAGAAAAAATACATTCGCATGAGTCAATGTGCGTTGACTTGCACGGACCATGATGTGCAAGTAGTACATCTGAAAATTAAACAATTTCAAATAATTTAATACTTTTGTGCACATAAAATATTTTGAGCTTAATGATCAGTTCTTTTGCTTTTACACAAATATTATAATTTTACCTTTAGTTCGAAATAAAACTAAAGGTAACTAGCTTTTATACTGACCTCTACCCTTGCATTCACTGTAACATGATAGTTCGAAAACATTCATGTACGTATTTCCATCAGTGCCACAAACTGGTTCATAGTCTGTAGTAATAAAGCAATTACATCCAACATAAAAAAGATCCAGAGGCGTCAAAAATTTTTCTTTTCGAGCTGCAGTGCTTCTTTTTTTTCTGTAATTACCATCGTGTATTTTTAATAAATCTACAAGTGATCTCTTTTTTCGAACTAATGAGGTGGTTAAATCACTTGGTGGATCACTGCACAATCCATTGTATAGAATAGACATATCTACAATGAAAATTGCCTTTTTAATTTTGCATTTATTTGAATTTATGTTAATGATCAATTATCCCGTAAGGTATTCTAACTTTTCTTTCCAAAGCATTTTTTTGCACACTCAAATACTTTGGGGTTGGCGTAATTGATACCATCATGCCCACACATTGGTTCGTATTCCCTTGTAGCAGTACAACGACATTTTTCGTATATTTCAAGAATTTCATCATTAAGAGGTCTTGCAGTATCTTGTTGGCATTTGCCACAATACTGTATATGAATTTCTGAAAAAGATATTTTTTTAAAGCTGCAGGAAGTTTATTTTTTTGGTTGAAATCATTTTAGTTTTTATAAATAATGAAACATTTATGTAGTATTTAGAAAAATTATTGTTTAATATGTAATTTACCTTTGTTTTTGCATTTTTTTATGCAATAAAAAATTGATGGGTTATCGTAAGTGATACCATCCATTCCGCATACCGGATTACTTTCTCTCGTAATGTTACAATGACATTTTTCAAATAGGTCCAATAAATCTGTTGATAACTCAATTTCCGTACTTTTGGTTCGTAACTCTGGTTTTTCCTCTTTACAGGAACCACAATGTAATATTTGTAGATTTTGAGTAGATATACCTTTTAAGGAACATAAAAATATTTCTTTTTATAGATCTATTTATCTAAAGGATATTTTACATCATATAAATGAACAATAAAGTATAATATACTTTAATCGCATATATTTAAGGTATATTTATACATAATATACTTATAAGCACATTTTTTAGCATGGCAATATTCATGAATAGTATGTCTTTTATTAAAATGTTGGACTAGACAATTTTCTTTTATATTACTTACTTTTCATTTTGCAATCTTTGATGCAATATAAATACGAAGGATGCGGGTAAGTAATTCCATCAGTTCCGCAAACTGGATATAGTTTAGCCGTAGCAACACAGTCGCATTTTATAAATGGATGTGACAATGATTTCTGTATTTTACGATTATGTTTTATACCTGCTTCTTCATTCTTTTTCTCACATGTACCACAGCTCTCAATATTTAAGCCTAAAAAATGTAAATAAAAAAGAATCCAGCTTACAAGGGAAGTGTCTTAACTTCGGGTCACGGATTTTATTCTAACTTTAGAATATGTTTTTTCATGTATAAATACTATGGAAATGTCCTTCATTTATTGTAACGCTAGATTTCTGAGCTCATAATTTAAAAAAAAATCGAGCATTAGACTGAACGTGACTTCTTTCATATTTTTATATGAGAAAATATATCCTAACGTAAAAATAAAATCTAATAAGGCCCGAAAATGGGAAACACGAATTTAATCGCTGACAAAAAGAGCTTTATATTAAATAGATTGAGTTCGTAAAGAATTATTTTTAATTACTTGGATTTATGCACTTTCTGGTGCAGTAGAAGATTGATGGGTTCTCGTACGTCACTCCATCAATGCCGCAGATTGGTTCATATTCTCGTGTAACAATGCAACCACATTTTTCAAATTCAGTTAATATTCGAGAAGATATGTGAGTTTCTCTTTCGGTATATTCTGATTCATTTTCTAATACGTTTACGCGTCTTTTACAAAAACCGCAGTGCAATAACCTTAAATCTATTAACAATAATAGAGCGGCAATATTTTTATAAAAAAATTTTTTATAAAGAATGTATGTGTGAAATTAATTAGCTATACATTCTTTAAGATTTTACCTGACTTGTTACACTTTTCGGCGCATAATAAAGTTGACGGATTATAGTAAGTGATTCCATCACTTCCACAAACTGGATTTAATTTATTGTTCGCTTCGCATTTGCATTTTTGTTCGCAAAATCCGTGATATTTCAACCCAACAGCTAAAAAGCGATTTTCACCATGTCAAAAATTACCAATTTTATTTGAAGTTTACATGAACGTACCCTCATTTGTGCAGGTATTATGACAAGCTAATTCTGGTAAACTGTCATAAGTGTATCCATCAGAACCACACACGGGATTTCTGTTGTATGAAATAGGACAATCCTTCAAACATTGTTTCACACTTTCAGGATACCTTAAAACTTTCTGCACTTTAGATTCATTTTCCGACTCTGTTACCGTTGTAGAACAATTTCCAAAAAATTCAATTTTTAGATCTAAAAAATGTAATTTTATGATTTACAATATTACTTTTTTCTTCCTTGAAATTTCTTAATAATTCGTACCTGGTGCTTTACACCTTTTAGCGCAGTACAGCATGGACGGATTAATGTAAGTAATTCCGTCACTTCCACAAGTTGGATTGAAATCGTACGTAATTGCACATTTACATTCTTTTAAAATATCTAATAATTCTTTCGATAAATTTATCTGGTCCTCAGATGTTGGTTTATTAGGTGAACTTATTAAAACTTGGTCTCTGCATATGCCATCGTAAGCATATTCTAATGCTATTCGGGTGACAAAAGTTAATTAATTATCGCTAAACTGATGTCTATTAAGAATTTTTACGTACCCGAATTTTTACATTGTGAAGTACAATAAATGTACGAAGGATTAGGATAAGTGATCCCATCATTGCCGCAGACAGGTCTAAATTCATTGGAAGTTTCGCAGTTACATTTTTTAGACGACTCTAATAAAAAGTATGATTTAGAAAAATTTTTAAAGCAGCCGTTCCTGTAGAATAGTACATTCAGCGAACCTAGCAGAAAATTTAACTTTTTATGCTCTACCACCTTTTTAAATGATTTAATCTACTTACTGCTTTCCGAACATTTTTTGATGCATCTATCCATTTCTGTTTCATTGTAAAGCTGGATTTTATTTTCACAGCGATGCACAAGTTCCAAAGTAAAATTACATTTACAGTCTTTTAAGCTTTCAATATTTCGTAATTCGTACGTAATATTTTTATCTGTCCGTATAACGGGTGCAAACACTAAAACAGTCAGAATTGTTTTTAACGTTTTTAAAATAACTGTTTAATATTAAGAAAATGTTAACGAAGTTTAAATTCAAGTATCGAACAATCATTATTACCGAGTAAACCTAAAAATAATAAGTAACAAATCATTGTAATGTTCGATTACGAGAAACCTTGAGAATATGATGGCGTACTTAAACCTATACACTATAGTGGCTGAAAGTACTGGAAAGCCCACCTTTATATACGCGACAAAAGTTATAGAACTGGATTTCCCCACCTGAAGCGATCGGTTGCAGTTTGAAAAATATCTCGGGCGTGATGCCCCCTCGATTTGCATCCCTGTTCGATAAATGTAAAATGAAAATTCTCTTTTTCCTTTAGCGAGCGATGCGAGCGAAGCTCGGAAACTGGAAATCGTCCTCCCGGCGACTGTATATATCGTGACTGTTTCTGCCGTACATTGCACCTTTTTCATCGGACTTGCTTCGCTACGATATAAGAGAGCGATTATTTTGGATTTATTTGATAAAAAAATAATAAAGAATTCTCCAGTGAAGTTATGCATTTATTATAATGTCTTTAAATTAAATTTGTAGTATCCATCGAAAAAAGCGTTTTATAATAATATTATTACAAGTCACTCAAAACGAAGTCTGTCGTTTGTTGTTTTGTCAATTAGTGCCCAATTTATCGGCTCTTAATTTATGCGACTGCGAAAACGTCAGAGTTAATAAAACATTATCATCTTTTTAATTTACATAAAATTTAACTTAACTGTACTACTACATGCTAAAAAAGGGGAGAATAATTAATCCTATAATTTTTATATTTGTACAATAGTATATTTTTTATTTTCTTACCGTGAAATATTACTATTATAATATAAATAAAATTTGTTTAAATGTCATTAAAAAACAATTGCAAATTAATTTTAGTTTTTATTGGTGCATCATGGACCAAATTCAATTAAACAAATAACATAAGATTAATGATTTAAAAATATTTTATATTGTTTGCGCGTGGATGAATAAACGTTTGTATAAGAAGGATATAATGTTATGGGTAACGGAGCGATTCAATGATTTAATATAATTAAGGAACAATTTTTTTTATTTAACAGATTTTAAATGGAACATGAATAATTATAGAGTATAAAAATAAATGTTTTTATGAATTTTCAATAACAGTTTTAATTATCAGAATATGCTCTTTCATGAAAAAGTCTTCTTATTAAAAAATTCCTAGCATTTGCCATCGTGAACTTTTCTGATATCTGAAACAAATAAAGATAATAACATTAATGAAACCTTACGTAAATAAAAAGCCTTTCTGATTCCTTGTCATTAGTTTGAAATTTCTTAAAGTGTTCTATTCACATTCACAAAGCATTGTTTTTGCTAGGAAGAATCACGCGAAGTAAATTGAATTTCCTTACCGGTTAGACCTAAACATTGTTTGGCGCACTCCATCATTCTGTTGTTAGAGTAGCTAACACCGTTGCTGGCGCAGACCGGAAGGAACTCAAGGGTTGAAATGCATTGGCATTGTTCCAAGCCTCTATTAAACGGTTCCTCTCCCTGGGCACATGTCACAGCCAAGAGCATTGCTAAAAAAGATTGGGTTGCTAACTTAAACAGGTCGATTTAAGCAAATTCGCTTAATTTTTCAACTCAATGAAAAACTCAACAATTATGGCGAGGAAATGTTATGCAGCTCGTTATACCAACGAATAGAGTTAAGTTGAAAATTAGGCTAATTGTTAAACTTACCAATGGCAACGCAGATAATGGTGAGTTTCATCATTGTGCGGAATGGGAGATGTGCTTAATCGCCAACGAAGTGCCTTATCTTCTCAGTCGAACGAAAGTGCGGCTAATGTCTTCCGAAGCGGCAGAGCCTATCTTATATACAGAAGAAGGTGGAGCACCCCCACCCCGATTTCAGCAAAGATGACCCATGTTCGAGTCCATGTCACTCCGGGAATGACCGATCGTTTGTTTTCGTATCCTCTTAATACGTCGCCTTGCCGAATATTTTTTTTCCTGAATGCATTTAGGAAGAGCGGCACGTGTTTTGGCAAAAAACGCCAACATTTCCCAGACACCTACTATTCTTATGATCACAATTAATTGGATCGATGACGTAAACGAATTTCCGTTTGAATTTTTAATTTTAGCTTCAGCCATATGAAACTTAGCTTGGATTTAAAAAATTCAAGGATATAATAAAATTGCTTATTTTTATAAATTTTTTTCGTGCAAAGTTTCCTCTATTACGTGTGCCATTATTATTTTAGAGATGTTGGATGTGATTGTTAAAAAGCGGACAATAATGCAAGGCGTGCTCAGATTTTTTTTTATAAATCTTTATTCAGTAAAAGAATATATTAATATTTTGTAAAAATAAAAAGTGAACATTACGTGTTTCTGCGCGAATATAAATATTATATTTCATAATTTTTTAGATTTTTAATATTTATGAAATAAATATTAAGAATTGTGGTTCTATATGCCATGGAAAATTAGTTTTATCTTTACATTATCTACATCAATAAACAAAAGAATAATACAAAATAATTCATTTTGATAAGTGGCGACAAACAAGTTTCTGACGACACCTCGAACGTTTTTAACAAAGCTTTAATTTTCAAGATTAAAGCTAATAAGAATTTGACTTGAAATATTATTAAATAACAGATTGCACTCGATGACGAGAGTTGGAAATCAAGGACAGTTGCTTATGGCGTTTGTAAAAAAACAAGTCATTTTCAGTTACGCTAGATTCAAGAATAGCAGAAATACCCAAAGGTGTGTAGGTAATTATATCAATGCTGTACTTCTCAGATTTAAAAGAATACATATATGTATATACTTATTCATACTTGAAGCGTTGATAAGTTCTCTCTTGGAAGCAATTTTCTTTGAAAACTTTGTTAAAAAAAATTGGGTTTTGCAGTCGGGTGTGGAATAAATAATAGTATAGTCAGAATTATATATATATTTTATACGTAATTCCAATAAATTCAAAAGATTCAAATAAATAATTAATATTACATTTTATAAATTAATCTATTCAATTTTTCATTGACAATCCGAGCTAACATATATAAGTTATTTTATAAAGAGAACTCTATCATTTTACTTGAAAAAAGTGTTTTCGATAAATTTTTATTTACAAATTGTACACGTATTTATCGTTTTAATTCGATTACTAAATTTTCATTACTTGGCAGGAATGAGTCTAAAATATTTCCTACGTTTATAATTTTACACGTATAAAAATTCATCTATTGAGAAGAATCCATGAAAAGATATTTTTATGTAAAAAATAGATGTTCTTTTATTGACCTTACAAAACGCTAAAATGTTTTATCTTTCAGAAAAATAGCGTGTCCGAAACCTCACAAAAGTGAGACTTCAATTTGAGATGAATAGACTATTTCTACGTGGAATATACATTATGTTGAAAAAGTCGTATATACAACAAATTTAAATAATAAAAGAAAGGCGCGGAACGTGTTTTAATAATACGTAAAAAACACCTAAAGAATATTTTTTTAAAAATTTATATTATTATGGAAAAAATATTTTAAAAAATATTCATATTTATAAGAGATTTAAATAAAACGCAAAGAAATTAGTTATTGTCGATTATTAAGAATATTATAAAGAAATGATGAACTCTTTGCAAAAAAAATTTATTTTTGCCGACATTTCGGATGTTTAATTATCAATAAAACATCCTTTTTCAAGGTTCTACAATGATAAATGAAACTTCGATCATGTATTGTACATGTGTTTATTGTTGCAGATCCTTAAAAAAAAAAATAAGTTTTATTGGTGTCATGCAAAAAGTGGGCCAAAAATAAAATTGGTAAAAAAAAGATTAATTAATTATTTTACTGTGAATTCAATAAATGATGAATACTAATTTCAGCGAAAATATTAATAAACAAAATGCTTTTTCAATTTTTCTGTAATGACAAATTCAATTGTCATTTATTAATTTTTAAATAATATTAGCGCGCGTAAATCATATAAAGAGCATAAAAGCAAGCTGAGACGAGCGAGAGGAGTGGGGTAAGCTCGTATGCGAAGATCTGCACGAAAGAGAATGCGAGAATAGGCCTGCCTTGATTAAACGGTGGTTCTCAAACCAAAGGCACCGCAGCGCCTACGTTTCTTATAGGGATGGTGACAAAGTTGACAGCAGTCTGCTCGTTCACTGTTTCACGACCAGTTACCTCCCCGCGTAAAGCGCGCCTAAAGAAATCGGAACTTTGCTTGTTTACACAGTTACGTATATCAGTTTGTTAATTGCGGAGCTGTCAAAAAACGCAACATTTTCAATTATCTGTTTTTCTGAGAATTTTACAGTATCATATAGTTATAAATATTATTCAATGCGAAAGAGAACATTTTTGAAGATTCTTCTAATTTTTGTACATTTTTTTTATTTTATACGTAATTTAAGTTTTAAATAATATTTAAGTTAAGTTAAAATATTAAGTAATTATCTCATTGGATACTAATAATTTCCGTTGTATAAAAGAACTTATAAGCTTCGTTGTATAAGAGCTTTCATTTAATCATGGAGGCTTATAACATTCGTAGAAAGAATTTATTTACAAAACTTGTTTTAATCATTATTTATTGCAGTCATTATGTTATTCAGATTTTACACATTTTACGTAAGATCATTTTTGTTGTTTGATTTATAGGCATATGACGTAATTTTTACAGGAAAAAATAACGTTAATTTTATAATCTCTAGTTTTGTTTATAACAATAAGCGGGAGACGAGTTTTATAACGCTACTCCAAAGTTATTTAAAGATAATTAATCATGTAGTGGTTACGAGATTATTATCACATGGGAATAAAAAAATTCTACAGTCTTATTGTGTTTTATTAATCGCCTTGGGTAACAACTTTATTTTCAAACATAAAATTATTCTAAATAATAATAACAATCTTTTAAATGAACATCTAAAACAGCTGTATAAATTGCAGAAAATTATTTTTCGTGCGCTTCGAAAATAGCGTAGTTAGCATTTAAATATGTTAAAAAGTTCATTACACACTTTCGGCTTATTTGACAGCAGCATATTCCGGCGAATTCGCAAAAGCTACTTTATCCTCCTCTCCACTTTGCCTCATCTGGTCTTGCACGGTCCGTGGTGCATCAAATGGATACCTAAAAAGGAAAAAAAAAAGGAAATCAATTGGCGTGCAGATTCTAGTTTTAACGATCCCGTGCGAAAATTGGCCAATATACTCACTGTATTTGACGCATTGGTCGGCACATCGTAGCGTCATGAGGTTCGGGTAGGTGACGCCGTTGTTACCGCAGACCGGGTCCAGTTCGTCGGTGGCCGCGCAAATACAACCGTCTGGCAGAACCTGCTGCTCGGCCGCTAAGGCGAATGTCAACAGGACTGTCAAGGATTGAAAGCGCAAGTTAATAAGGTGGATTCATCGTATTGATTCTTAAAATTACGCATTCGCATTTTTTATTAGAGGAAAGACTTATTTAGGCCAAGGTTAAAAGCTTATATTTGGTTTCACTTCTTGAATCTGATCTGCATTCGAAGTTAATTATCTGCATTTGGTTAGTCTTTTTTTAATAAGCGGAAAATAAATTGGTGAAGTAAAGCCGAGATATAAACACAATGTTTAAGAATTTAATTTTGTTTGACTTAATAATAATTGTATTTGCAATGAATTAGAAAAAAAAATTACAATATAATATGATAAAAATACTCAATTCAATTCTTAATTAATTAAATTAATTATCTTTTTTAAATTTACTTAATGGAAAGTTTCTTAATACTGAATTTGGCCGATAAATAAAAATCTCGCTTTGCCTTTTCGGGTATACAAACTGATAACTTATTTGCTACACTTATAATTTTTTTAATTCTATTTTTTTAATAATTTATTGCATAAGGAATATTCATACATTTATTTCAAAAGAAATATTAATAAAATAATTCGCAACAATGTAAACTACATTTAAATTTAAATATTTGAATCATACAATAATTAAGTGAATCACCTATTGCTAATAGTTAAATTATTTGTTCAAAGATGTAATTTACATTTTTAAAGAAAGCTAACATTTGCGGAAAAAAATTCGTACGTCAAACAGACAAATATCTAAATGGTAAAGTCGTAACGATCAATACTTAATAACTTTTAAATTAGCAAGAAAATAATAAAATGTACTTTTTATCATCGTTTTGAAATATTCTTATATTAATTCCACGTAAATATAAAATATCTTACCAAGAATAACAGCCAGAGCGATCAAAACCTTGGCCATTTTTGCAAATTTAGCAAGAATTGGTAGAGTAACTTAAATCGAACTACTACAGTTTTTAAGCAAGATGTCGGAAGAACTCTGTAAGCCGCTGCTGTCTGAATCAAAGTGCGAGGCTAACTGCTTTAACACAAATAAAAGAAGCGTTCATCCGTATTCATCTACAGACTCGATAAAGCAAAATAATCTTTTACGCATTAGTAATAAATATGGTAGCCAGTTCAGAGAGAAAAAATTAACAATTTAAATTTTCGTTCGCTATAACTATTTTGTGCGTCGTTACGAAAACATCATCTATGCAAATGTAATCATTAGATTAACGCAATGTTTGGAAGTTCAAAGAAGTTTGCGTCGTTTGTTCGAAAATTAAGTAGAACTCGGACGCTTGGAGCAGGTATAACATTAGTTTGTACAATATTTTCTTCGTAAATTTAAAAAAATTGGAACAATAATTTGAGCAAAATCAATACAAATACTGTTTCGTTAGTTCCTTACCTGCACGTTGTGTTTCAAAAGTTGTTCAAATTGACCTTCAAAATGAGACTCTGATGACTTGAGTATTAATGATACAAGAGTATATAGCTACTCTGCTAATTATTTTAATTAATTAATTATTTTTTATTTAGTTAGCTAACTACATTTACTTTTTAAAAGTTCAGTTGAAAAGGAAACTAATTATACAATTTAAAAGTTAATTAATTAATTTATTATTACTATTTTGACATTATAATACTGTAATAAGAAAGTAGAAAAATAAGATAAAGTACATAAAATAGAATTTTAATTGGAATACGTCAAGTTGAGGTAAAATTAATGTAATTTGTTCGGAATTAAAAGCTTAAATTAAATTAAATTTAAATGTATATAAGTGTCGATAAGAAATTAATTAATAAATAGATGTACATGTGAATGATTATATTTGTAAGTAAATAATTTTTAAGCGATTATTTTTGTTTTCTTTCCATTTTGTAATTAGTATTCATTGCACGGTCCTTTGTGGAACACTTCAATACCTAAAAGGAAATAATATTACGATAGACAAATTTTAATATGCTTACATGGAAATGTCAAGATTATTAGTAAAAAAGCCTGAAAATATTCCATTACTTAATATGTAGCACTTACTTGTCCCATTGCACAGATTGACGCATCGTATGACTCCTGAATTATCATAAGTATTATTGTCGGTTCCACAGACTGGCCGATAAATCCGTGGATAATGGCAGCCGCACTGGATTCCATTTTTTTGCATTGCCGTACTTACTTTAAATAAATATACCATGGACACTGTTCCACAAATAATATAATTAAAAAATACATCGGTTTAAGTAGCTAAGAATTACATACCTGTGAAAAAAATTACAAAAAACGCGAGTTTTAACATTTTCTTAATAAGTTTTAGCTTTCCTAAAGAAATTACAGTCGACTTCACTAGTCTGGTGAAAACAGACAACTGTCTGACAATCTGCGAGTGTTCACAAGTGTTATTGCATTTAAAAAGCAATAACTGCGTCAGGTATCGAATTTTGTCTCTATAGATAAGCTTCAATGAATGGGTTATTTTTTGTGATGACCTCAAGTGTGACTGCTTTTAAGCACAATTGAAATTTGACATACAACAAGCTGTAGATGTAAAAGTAATTAACAGTACTAAAATTTATGTTAATATTTGTTTATATTCAATCAAATAACAATTATTTTTTTGTTACATTGAATAAACAAATAAAATATAATTTTAAATTTATTTGATTGTCTAAAGAGAGATTATAAATTCAATTATGAAATTGAATATGAATTGAATCAATTTTACGAGATATTCAAATATCAATCCAGCGTTGTAAATTATTTTTATTTAAGTTTGTTTATTTAAAAGGAAGCAAATTATTCTAAATGTTAATGTGAAACCTTGTTTTTTGATTTAATACATATTTAGTAATATCTCTTTACTTTACCGATTAAAAGAGTAAACCCTCTGCAAATAATTTTAAATAAATTTAAACAGATGTATTTTAACGTGCGTTACTATAAGTGGTATTCTCAAGAATCAGTTAGTCATCAAATCAAAATGAGTTTAGATTTATAAATCATACGTAGGATGAAATTCCATCTGAAAGTGGAATTTTACCTTCATTCATAAGATCAGCTTGAGCCTATTTTACAATGATGAACAAAATTCTTTTTTTATATACTTTGATGTAATATAATATGCATGCAGGATTTTAAATTTTAAAATCTTTTCAAAATATTTAAAGTTCCTCTAAAATGACGTGTTATTTATATGTCGTCGCATATAATATAAATATGTAAATGTATAATTCTTTAAAAAGAAGTTGAATCTATTTATAAAGCGTATTAATTGAATTTCTTAAAATTCGATATTTTTCAATATTGTAGCCTTGCAATAGAGTTAATCTCATTCGATAATTTTTGAGTATTTTGTAGTTCTGTCACGACGTATTCTTACTTTTTTTTTTGAAAGTCATCCAATGTAAATAAAAACCAGTATCGTGCGAAATCCGAATTAGATACTAAGGAGGTACTTTCCAAGATCTGCAGCTGCCGGTGTATAAAGAACGTATTCATTTGCGAGAGGAAAACTATAAAAGCAAACGAGTCTGCGGTTTTCTCTCCAGTTGCCTCTCGTCTCGTTTATGCAGATCTTGGAGCAGCAATCCAAATAGTATCTCGAAGATTCCTCAAAAAGTTAAACGATGAGTCGTCTCTTGGTCTCCTGCTTGCTACTGATAAGTGAGTTTCTTTTATTACGGCTATGATTAAAAAATGCTTTTAAAAATTGGATGTTTTTGCTACAAAAATGCACGTGTGTCTTCCAATTCAATGTATTATATTTATCAGTGATATTGCTTTTAAAAGATTTATGGTATATTTGCATTAGAGGAATGTAGTGGTTTTTAAATTCAATCTCAAGGATACATTGAATTTGGAAGAACGTAAAATTTGAATATTCATACGCGGTCATTAGTATTTACGTGTTTTACTGAAGGACTTTTATTTACATTTCAGTTGCTGTAGGTCATCCATCTTTGGCACAGGTACAATGCTCTTTCAAAATATTTATAATTTAACCACCCTGTTGGAAATTACACGAGTTTTTTTTTAGCCATTTCACTAATAGTTTACCAAATTTGGCCAATTTACAAAAAAATTCGTCAAAAATTGGCCAAATAATAGTGAAAACTTCCAACAGGGAATAAGTGTTTTCAAGTTTTGAGGAAAAATGTTGGTGCAATGAAAAAATGCTACAAGGAAATTTTTGCAAATAAAGAAAATATTTATGGTAGTTGTCAAAGGTTCATTTAGTATTAAATATCTACTGAATGTCGCAATATAATGCAAATTGTTTTTCTACATATTACTGCGCTTAATTTTTACAAAATAATCAAGTATAGATTTTCAAATATATTTTTATTCTACTCACAAAATGATTTATCAACGTAAAATTTTAATACAAGTTTATCTTAAAAATCAAGTAAAAACATTAAATCTTTTTATAGCAGCAGGACGGTGGCGTTTTCTCTGATCAAGATGGATTCGTGTTTCCGGGCGAAGCCGACAGACCGCCGAAGTTCCCGCTAAATTCGCCTAGACCAACGCAACCACGTCCAACAACGGAAAACTCACGCTCGCCTAACCCTACGCCCAGTGTACCTAATACTACACCAAATGCTGCTGCTTTTAATCGATGTCTGGATAGTTGCAGGGTAAACGCATTTTTCAATTGTTGCGGGATTTTTAAATTACTTATTCATTGAGCTTTTTTTAAGATTCAAACAGCTTATTTATAGGAGATCAATCGCATATCTTTTCTAAAAATAACTTATTTAGATTTATTAAATCTCAATACTTTTCCTCTATCAGAATGAATAGTTTTCTTAGTCAGTTAAATTCTAGCATTTATTGTCGGGATTTATTTAGGTGAATATAAGTAAATTTAGTTTTGGGTGAATAAGATAAGGGACTGTGGGAAATACATATGAATTAAGTAAAAGGTATTTTAATTAACATTATCGGATATTAATAGTTTTTCAATTTGATATTAATTCAAAGTTATTAATGAAAATGAACTAATAATAATTAATAATAATAGTTTTCATTTTGTATATTATTTGAGATAATAACTTTTTACATAAATAACATCTCTTGTGATTCATACAGACAACATCTGAATACAATCCAGTTTGCGGTACGGATAATGTAGTATACTCCAATCCTGGAAGATTAAATTGCGCTCGAAATTGCGGACTTAGTAAGTTTCCTTTCCTTTTCATTGCTTTATTTTTGTAATATTAGAATTTATTTTTATTTATACAATTTTTATTTTAATTGCAGATGTTGAAATTAAAGCATTTGGACAATGTTCTGGAAGTGCAAGAGGCTGAATGATCATATTACACTTTTTCTTAATAAAGTAATTATTAAATAATTTATTTTTCTGTGAAAAGACTGTTTTGTAATAATTAGAAATAATTTTATAATAAATTTTTGAAAAAAGATATTATTATTGTCGTTTACGTGAATGAAAATGTTTTATAATGTTATAATCGATTGTATAAGTATAAAAAATGTAGGTGTAGAAGATTTTATCAAAACATATTATAGTGAAAACGTTAAAGACTATTTTATACTTTTTATTTTTTTGAGCGTAAGCGTAACCTTTTTCATACTCTATTTTCAAAAAATTTTTCTTTATTCTTATCTTAGCTTTTAATGAACAAATGTCTTTCAAAATAGATTTACTTACTTATTTTCACTTGCTCGTGTTATAAAGAGGAAGCGAAATATTTTCAAATAATTAAAAAATACAACTCATATTACCTAATTTTTTATTTTTACTTCGTTTACACTATTCAATATAAGAACATTTTTTATTGTTTTAATACAGCTGTTACCAAATGCACATGGCAGTTGTTCCTCTAGTCTGGGGTAGTTGCACAAAATAGAGCTACCGATCTGTATGAACAAAAAATGATATTGCGCAATGATACTGGGAAAGCAGATGATCACAGCACTTACATTGATAACCTTTTAGAATACCTTCTACCCTAAAGTGAAAGTGCTGCTATTTCAACGTGATTTACACTAAACTTTTTCACGTAGGAATTATTTTTACGTTCCAGTCTGCCCCCTTAAAAATTTAGAATAATTGTAATGTGTACTTTATATGAACCATTTTGACCATTTTCAAACTAGATACTCGTAAATGTAAATTTTTTTTTTAGTACAACTTTATACTTTTTTCTGCCTTTACCTAAAAGATAAAACGATTTGCATTATTTATTCCTATTGACGCAACTGAATCAATCTAATAAAAGTGGCTTATCAGCTCAAGTTATAGACAAATACAAAAATTATTGTTAGCTCATATGTTACGTACGAGGAAAATAGATTTTGCACGAGTTTATCTGGTCCTGTTAGAAATCATATGATCTACCTTACGAGTATTGAAATATAATGAATAATAGAAATTTGTGAACAATAAGTTAGGGCGAATCGAATGCTTATCGAGCTATAAAATAATTTACGAGCCGTTATTCGGTAGCAAACGCAGTTATATCGTTGACATCAGATTAGAATACTTTATCAGTACGAAAAATGGTACCTCAATCAGTGTCTCTTCTTTTAGTGCTTGTCAGTAAGTAGTGTTAAAAATTTATTCGCATCACTTTCTATAATTATTTTTTAAACTAAAAACTTAATTCTATTAAAGTATTATAGATAAAGTTAATCAAAATTTATTGTGTATGAAAAATTTAAATACACGATAATAATGCTCTGAATATTTGAACTTAAAATTTTACAACTAATTAATTTAATTTTAATCTTCTTCCAGTTGCTGCCACAGTCAGTCATGCCAGGCCACAGGTAAGAAAACTTATTGTTAAATTCAATCAGCTAATCTAAAATAAATTAAATATAAATTTACTATTTAATTGCAGCAGGGTGACATCTTTTTCCCGGGACCAACTGCTCGTCCCGAAAGATATCCTCTTCCCACAGGACCAAATGGACCTAAGCAGGACATTACTCCTCCCCCGACGTTCCAAACTACAGTTCAACCCCCATTCCAACCCGTAACTAATCCACAAAATCCTGTATCTGTGGAAGCTTATAACTCATGTGTTACTAGTTGTATGGTAAGATGAACAATTACTTAACTGATTTGAAAAAGTTATTAAATTATGTTGCTTTAAATAATTCAATAGCCAAGCATTATTTAATATAAATTTGTCATTTTAGACTACTTCCGAGTACAACCCTGTTTGCGCAACAGATGGTGTTGTCTACTCAAATCCTGGAAGATTGAATTGTGCTATAAACTGTGGAAACCGTAAGTATATTTACTTATTCAATGTTTTTTAATATAAAAAGTGGTAATCAATTCACTTATTCGAAAATTCTGTTTTTTCAGCTATTCAATTTGTAAGATATGGTCAGTGCACTAGTAACAACCGAGTTTAGAACTTAATAATCCAAACCTAGTTTAATTAATGATATATTGTTGATTATGATAATGTTAATGTATTTTTCATATTTAAATAAATAATACGTGCATGTTTTGTAAATAGTCCTTTAACATTATCAACTTAATTTTACTTATAAAAGTTCTAGAAATAATAAAAGTGATACATCCTGCACAAAATTGCACGTCATAAAATTGCGAATAATATTACAATCATGCAGTGAGTAATATAAGAATTCTTTGGCTAAATTACTGATGAAAATCATAAGAACTAAATTTTTTGTTTAAAATATATATTACATCAATGATCCTGATTAAGCCTCATAACAACTCCTCGACAATCAAATCTTGATTTCCGATTGACAGTAACATGTCTTAAATAAATTCTTAATAAAATACGATACTGCGATATTGTACGCATTACTGTACATGGAACACATCATTCTATCAGTACGTTAAAAATTAGTTTACAAGAGAATTACTGGATATCTGAAGATACGATTATAAACAATTTTTTATAAACATTGGCACCAGACTAATTTTAAAATATTTTTTAATAAGTAATGTACTTAAACTTATTCAAATAAATAATTAACTACGCAAGCAAAAATTACTTTGGTTGGGCGAAGATACTACTGAGTGTGCAGCTTTGAAATGCAAATTCATAGATAACATCTTTACAAAACAGAAATATCTTACGTCGACTTTCAAAGAAAGCCTTAAGCAACGGTTATAAAAAATTCCGAGGCAAAACTTGAATAAAAACTACGTTTTGAAACGATTAAAAAAAAAAAAAAAAAATTTCAATAGACCTTCTCATATAAAATTATCACGATTGGGTATTGAGGCAGTATTTGCTGCTTTGGAAACAATAACAAGCCTATGTACAAAAAGCTGACGGAAACGGTACGACAAAAAGTCGAGACCACTAGCTAAGAGTGGAACCAGTATTATCGGCCCATCGAACTCTCCTTGAAATTTCGAAGTTTCCGCCGTGAATGCCGTAGAGGTGCCTCGCCAGGATGTCGGCGCGATCTTCCTCGGCTCGGATGGCTAAACGCCTGTAGGTTCTTACCGCCAGGACGCAGCTTCCCAACAAAACTATTTGGATTATCAGCAGGAGTATCAGGAGGGTAAGCGCTAGATTTCCGTTCATACAGAACTGGCCTTCCATGTGTTCTGGGAAATGAGATTTTTTTTTTATTATTATTATCAGGATGTTTCAATGATTGCTAACATTAGTCAGCATTATTTACCAGATCCAAGTATGATGAACGTATCCGGATTATCTTTCGCTCTTAGAGGGTTCGGATATATGTTGTCGTTGTTCATTCTTCGATCTTGCACGATGATCGAAGTCTGTACCGGGACTTCATCTGCTGTGCCGTTGTTGTTTTTGTACAATTCCGTGACGTTTGCAACTGTTGTGTAGGATTCACCGATCGAGCGTCTTTTACGGCCGTAAGACACCAGATTATCACTGCATCTCGTCTGAAAAATGGTTTACAATTATTAATGTTACGCTTATTTATTGTTAGATCTTTCAAAATCTATCCGTAATTTTAAACATTATCGTAGTAAAATACTATACTGGGAATATAAACCTCAATCAATTTAACGGTAACGCTTGTTATCGAAACGATTGCATCAACGGGCGATACAGTGGAAAAGTTACATCAATTCAAACAAGGCTGAAAAACATCGTATCTCCATTTGCACAGCTGTGTGCCGGTTTTTTTTTTTTTTGGAAAACCAAACTCACCGGTTCGCACGTCTCTAGGCAGAATTTGACGATGACGTTGAAGCGCACGTGCTGGCTGTTGGGAAACTTGAAGGCTTTGAACTCCGCTATCAGGGAGCGATTGTCGGCGGGATCTTTCATCAGAGCGGGGAAGACTTCGGTGACGGGACAGCCCAATGCGTCGAGCAGCAATAAGGACAAGTCGCCGCTTGGCGTACTGGCGATTAAGTGACCGGCCGTCATATCGAAAGGACCTAATTCGTTTTTAAAAGAAATTAGAACGTATATCTGTTTGAGTGACTATAAAAATCTATATGGCAAAAAGCAATTTTCGATTCTGATAAATCTGTTGTTCAAGTTAATTTAAGAATCCGTAACGATTGGAGAAAAACGTATTTTCTTCAGAATAGAAAATTGAATATTTCCTAAGCAGCTGAATTTACTTCATGAGAATGAAATGAAAAAATTGACCCGACATCACCTTCGTTGGGAGATATCTGAATCCTGAGAACGAGCTTCTGGCCGATGCTCGTGACGTTCGCGAGGTTCAGCGCTTCGTCCAATATATTCATGGTGACGATCGGGATTTCCGTTGAGGTGTTCATCACCGTCATAACGAGCGGCGGAAGGCCGGCGCTGCAGACCAAAATTCATGCGTAAATACATACAGAGGATTGTTTACCTCGAGTCGTCGCTGAGAGGCAACTCGTTTACGTACTTGGAGTCGAGGAAAGTGAAGCCGGACTGGACGGTGATGTTGCGCGGAGTGGGGAGGTCGGAAGCTTCAAGAGAACAACCAACGCGGACCGCCTGATCGCCGAGACGTTGGATTATTGGATTGAACTGGACGATCACTGTCGCCCAAATTACTGTTCGAGTCCTGCAGTATACGTTATTGATAATTAATATAGTGCTTCGATTGCTCGTAGCATTAATGGATAGATTATAGAGCAAATTATTATTCTATGTCACAGCTGCATGTAGATAGTAAATAATTGCACTAACGAATGAATAATTGTACTAATTATTTGTAATAATTAATGCTTTTTCTAACCAGGTCAGAAGGTGATTAGAAAGTTATTATAATTACTGCCTACTGAAGGTGTCAATTGAATTGTAATATACTTTTAAATTTTGTTCGAAACTAAATTAGACTTCGCAAAGTTACTCAAGTCTCCGCGGTATAAAACTGACTTTTGATCTGCTTTATCAGGCGAAATCGTAATCAGAGCAAAACTAACTGATTGTCTTGGTCCACGGAGTAAGCAGGAGTGAGTCCGCAGGCGAGAACGGCGCCGTCGAGATTGTTCAGATCTGGCATGGGCAAGATCAGCCTTGTCGTGTTCTCGCCTTGACCTTCCACGTCGCAAGTTTCACTGAAGCCGCTCGCGTATATCCTGCCGACGAAAGGCTCGCTCGTTCGCAGCTCGATCGTCAGGCTTGTGTTGGTGCAGCGCACGCTCACTGAAAAACCAGACGAGATTTTTTTTTAAACTTTTTAACGTTCCTCGTGTGCGAGAATCTGGCAATTTATGTGAAAAATAATTTTAAAGTACAAACATTAGGAGAAAAACTAAATGATACTCAATTTTATTACAAACTCATATATTTATTTGAAGCTAAAAATTAAAGTTTCACATTAAATAATTGTTAAAGTAAACTATTTCATTCGAGTAATAATTCCTTAGCAAAGTAATTAACTGCAAGACGAATCTGTATTAAATAAAATCTACAACTTTCCGCACAAATAAAGTTTTCGTACTAAACAATTTCATTACTGTACAGATATTATGTGCAAGGTATAATTACTGTCAATGCAGGGCTCGCGTTCTTTGTAGAACGAATTAGGAGAAGCAACGAGCGAACTGACGCCGGCTCCCATTGTGTCCTCTGAATTTAGGAAGCAAGTCGGCACCTTCGTCTTTGAGTATTCGATTCCGTAAGCTCGGCACAGGAAACCGTCATTACTCGCATCGCACCTTTGTTCGCACTTCGCAAGACAGAATTTCAATTTTAAACGGAATTCATAATAATGGACGAACTAGTTTAAAAATGCCGTCGTTTAATCTATTTTACCTCTTTTGAATCGAGACCAACGAGCTTCAGATCCGAGTACGGCATCGACGTGTTGCGATATTCCGCATAAGAGCACAAGTCTAATTTTGCTAAATTCAAATCGTTAAACGTAATTGTTAATGTCTATATAATACAAATTAAGAAAAAATGTAAAAAGAAAAACCTACATATATTATGGCACTGATATTCCAGATATTCGTCTCTGTACAACGAAGCCCTGTAAGCTTGCGGTTTCGTTACTCTTTCTATTGTTAGAAGTGCGCAGCTTCCAACGGTGTCACCTATGGATAAATCCGTGCTAGTTCGAAATTGAGCAGATTTGCAATCTTTACCTGTAATTGAACATTTTCGTTTAACGACATTTTTTTTTAGATTAATTTTTAAAGGCTTATAAATGTTCCATTATCATTATTAAAGTTATCTATACCTTTATTAATGCAAGTTTCGTAGCATTCCGCTCTGCTGACTGTTCGAGGCAATACTTTTGCCATTGAATCCAGCAGAACTGAACCTAAGTTTCTCTCCACTTGCCAGTATCTTGTTTTTAAACAAGATTCAGGAACTGGAATTAAAATATTTTAACGTAATTAAAATTTTAATATTAAAGCATTGTTTTTAGTCTAAGGCGCCTAAATTAGGTGCGTATCATTAATAAAGTACGGCAATTAGAATATTTTCTGCGATTTAAAGTTACGTAATATTTAAATATAGTTCAAAATCGTGCAATTTTAAATGTAGTTGCGAGATTTCTTTTACATAGTTTAAGATGGTACTTAAAAATTTTCATATGCTGCTTTGCCAATTACTTGCTAATGCAATTGTACTTGTTAAAGAAAAGCGATTATGTAAGATAAAAAATTTATTTAATCTACTATAAAAAGTGGGCACAAAAATTAGTTAATGCATGTTTTGCTCTAAGAAATTACAGTTGGTTTTGGTAAAGTTGTACTCCTGTACTATTTCATAATAAGTCAATTACATAAAAATTAGTAAAAACAGATCATGATCTATGACAAATTTTAAAAAACCAATTTTACAAATTTTACAATTATTTTAAACAATAATTGTTAAGATTCAATTTTCGAATAATTGCACTTAGAAATGTTTCATGGATTTATAAATTGATTTATTAAAAAATAATCCCGATGAAAATAATGAAAAAATAAAGATTATAAACAGGCAATCAGAGCTTCAAGCTGTTTCGCGCAATGAAATCGAAAAGTCTTCAATTAAACTCTAGACCACCAAGGCCTTTACCTCTCAGGCAGATCTTGTGGTAGAAGGTGACATTAGGTTCGGGCACGAACTCCTCGCGGTCCGGCACGACGGCGAAGCAGCCGCTCCTCTCAAGGTCGACGATGAACGCACTGCAGTTTAGACCTCTGCACCTAATTTCAACGTACATGCATAAATTATTATCTCCGAGGCGTTAACGACGCTCGCAATCCGAAACGCGGCCCGCAAGCGCTCGTTAAAGCTTTTAACGGTTTTCCTTTTATTCAGAGATAGAGAGAGAGAGAGAGGCAGAAAGAGAAAAAGAAGCGAGAAGTATTGGGATGAGCACATTGTGTGCTAATGCTCGCGCCGAGCGATGCAATTGCAGAAGCTTTTTGCGGAACAGAATTTTTATTGACGATTAGTTTAATGCTATTACGGAGAACGATTTTTTGTGTGATTTGAGATGAAGGCTCGTACTTGCGGCACCGTCAATGACGTCGTCTAAAAATAAACGAAAATCGTTAGCGATTTGCGAGCGAGCAAAAATGATTGCTTCGTTACTATACAAATGCTTTGAAACGATGAGCTTCTGATTCATTTCATGCTTGCACGTTGAGTTCGTAAACAATTTTTTGAAACAATTTATGTAACGTTACCTTTGGCAGGCGCAAAAAATCTTAAAGAATTATGCGTTCGATAAAAAAAAAAAAAAAAGAAGCGAGTTATTAATAAAATAATTTAAATGCAGCGTCTCTATAAAAATGAATAAGCCGACCGGAGTAAAAAGTACTTATAAATAATACAGTAAATTTCATTGTATTTTATTAACGCGACAGGATTTCTTTACGCGGCGCGATTTACATTTTCGACCAAAGCGGCTCATCCTCTTTTTCTTTTGCGAACGAATGCCGGGTGACTAACGATAATCTGCCTCCCAAAAGGAAAAAGAAATTTCGAATTCCGCGAGTGAATCAGTTCGAGCGCGAAAGTGGAATTGCGCTTCTTACTTATCGAAGCAGGTGGCGACTATCCCCTGGGAATCGACTCCGGTGTAGAGAAGCTGGGTCGACTTGGTATACTCCGGCTTCATGCCTCTGACCTTTTCCCAGGCAGTATCCCGGCAGCCCGGCGAGTCTCCTGTAATTTGCAATTCACTTTTATGCCACTGCGAGGATCGATACCGGCCGTTTCTTTTTTCTATTCAATTTTCGAATTCGAAAAGGTGATTTTCTCAAGGGGAAACAAACATTTTCCTTTGGACTTTTTAGCGTTTTGCGATGTTTCGCGTAGATTTTTCGATATTGCAGATTGGCGAAGAGCATTGTTAAACTTCTTTATTGTAGGAAGTGGTTCGAAGTGAATAAATTTTAATAGCACTATAAAGTTCAACTTATCTCTATTTAAATGTAAAATAATATTGAGGAAATTTTTATTTTTTAAAGAAAAGTAAATATTAACAAATTTATTTTTTTTTCCAATAAATTTTTAATATTTCAATTTTTAATTGCTGAATTGGAAAAAAGTCAGTTTTCAATTTTTTCGCAAGCTCTGTTTGATCTCTACAACTTTTTGCTTCGATGCAGATTTTCCTGCGGAAAGTCTGAATTAAATTTTTATTTAAATACATCGATCACTGCACATTTTGACGAGAGAGAGAGTTCTCAACCCTTATATTACAAATAGTCGAATCTAATTGGAAGCGACGAAATTTCCCACAGAAAATAAGGCAATCAACCGAAAGTAAAACGTAACGCGCTTCGCAAAAAAATTAAAACACTGAACTCACCCCCGAGCGCAGCCGCGGCGACGAAGAGGGTCGCGTGCAGCAGTATCGCCCTCCCGTACGTCCACATCTCGATCCTCCGTTCTCTTCCCGTTCCTCTCTTACCGAGCCTCACATCTGTCGGCTGCCGACTCGCTCGGACTGCTGCGACTCGGCGCTCGTCGTCTCATGCTCGGATCGGTGAATCGCGAGCGTTTACGTCCTCTTGCGTAACGAGAGTGAAAAGTGTCGACGAACGATGCACCGCATCGCAGGCGCGCAGGGCGCGAAGGAGCCACGCGAAAATCGAAGAGCGTCGGATACGTAATTTCGTCTGTTCGCACAGTGCGATCGCGTGAAAAAGAAAATGATTCGAAATTACTTTGGTAATTGGTAACGTAAGTTAGGCGGCGAAATCAGAGCCTGAATCCGAGGCGAAACGAAAAGTGGAGGCGCGCGTGCGGGTTCGCGCTCGGCGCTTTAACGACTGTCGGGGCCCGTCGATGTGGGCAAAAGCAAAAGTCCTCCTATATATCGGGTCTGCATTGTCGTTAAAAGCGAGGAGCACTCGAACATGACACATCGACACACTTCCGTCCCGAATGTGTGCAAGCGTTTCTATGGAGTTCTGTCTCCTCTCTCTTTTCCTCTTGTACTCTCCGAGCGGAGTCTCTCTGTGCACGAGAGACGATATAATGTGCGCGCGATCGTGCGCGTTTAGCTGCTGTATATATCTGCGGACGAGCGCGGATAATAGACTTTAGCGCTGGATTATTTGCGTTCCTTTGACGGGCTACCTGTAACTGAAAAATTTATTGTTAGGTAAACAAATTGGAGAACGAGGCAGAAATCTGAATCGGCGGAGGTCGAAGAGTTTCTAGTTCCTTGCGGGATCTTATATGTCAGGCGCGTTTTGCATGTGTCATTGTTATTCAGAAATGCATCGCGTAAAAAGTGAAAAGATATGTGCAGCTATTTTGTCAATACTCATTGACCTGCTTTTCTTATCTCCTCCTTTTTTTTTAGAAAAAAAATTACTAAATTTTCGTTCTTACGCCTCACCGACGCAGGTTTAAAAATAAACTCGACCGCTAAATACTCGTGTATATCCCCAAGCCAACAGAAAAAGAAAACGTTACCTCACCTATAATCCTTCTTAGCATTAGCTCTCTTATCAGCCAGACACGAAAAAATTGGATCGCGTCGCTTGCCCGCGTCGACGAGATCGGCGGCGCGAGAGAGATTTTCGTGCACGGAACCGTCGCCTGTGCGCGCCAGCCGCCGCGGCGATAAGTCGAAGACATCAGGCGCGGAAGGAGACTCGCGCGCGTTTGATATACGCGGCGGGCGTGCGCGCGATTCACGCGTGACACAAATCTGTCCTCCGCTGCCGCGCGGCGTTACAGTCGATAAAGCGCGCAAGCGTAATTGCCGCGTCCACGTACTTGCGTCGCTCTTTTTTTTTTTCGTAATTCCATGCGGGCAACGACGAATTTTGCATCACCGGATTGGGCGGCGAAGGGTCTCATTATCTTAGGTAGCAGCGAGGATTAAATGGGCGAAGTTAGGGTTACTTAAGGATAAATTGTACGGTGCTGCGAGAGGAAGTTTCTGGGAATTATGTTTATGTTAACTGGCCGTTTTTGATTAAATTTTTACAAAGACTTGTTGGTATTTTTTGAAGGTTAATAATTTAGTTTAGAATAATTTAATAATTTTTTTTAAAATTCATTGCTGAAAGGCTAAGAATTTTATAGATATTCGTTTTACGGTGAAATTTTGAAGATTGTTTCCACGGTCCGTGTATAATTATTTTCTCATTATTTGCGTTGGCAATCGTTTATTTTAATTCCACATAATTCTGATTACCAATTTGTATCCGTTATTTCATGCACGGAAAATTATAGAGTACTGTAAACTGATATTTGCTGTAGAAACGATTTGAAAATAAGTTTCCAAATCCGAACTTCCTGCTACGTTTTTTTCAAAATTTCTATTAAATTTTGCAACCTGAAATAGAGGTTAATCTTTCTTTAGTTACGTAATGTAATAAACTATTATTTTCACCTGGCAAAAGGAAATCGTGCCTTAATTATTGCACAAAGTTTTTGCAAACAATAATGAAGTATATAAAATAGTTGTCGACGTACAAGAAATTAACAAGGTTTTGCATTTATAACACGATTTAACGGACCGAAAGGGACAAGAAAAAGCAGAATCTCGTCGGGTAACTGTGCAATATGTATAAGTCGTCAGCTCATTCATTGTTGAAACAAGTGCAGCCAAAAAATTAGGCAAGACTTTTAATGCATGCGGGTAGAAGACTTACAACAGTCTTTCCTTTTTTTTCTAAATGTGCGCCCATAAACATGTCAGTTAGGTTGTACGTTCCTAGAATTCGTATGTGATACGAGCTGAAGCCATTTCTTAACGTCATAGATATAAAACTATATTTAAAATGAGCGCAAAAGGTACGCTTCAGTTGCACACTGTTGGAACAACTGTTTCGTGAGTTTTTCCATAAAGTATGGCTTCAACTGCCTTAAATCCAGGTTGCTTTTCACGTAAGTTAAAGAACGTTTTGACGACAAATATTAACGACGCAGATCGGAAAACTCGCGAGTCCTAAAGTCGCGAGAGGCAAAATCGATCACTGACCGGGGCAACAATGCACTCCGGGACGCGCGAGCTTAGACTTTCCGTTTCCGCCAGCGAAGGTACGAAGGAAATACTTTCTAATTCAGGGATTTGGGTTTCGAGGCTCAAGGCCGAACGCGCAGGACGTGCGTAAATGCACATTTCGCCCTTGCCGGCGGCATAATCGCCCTGCGCTTTTGTTGTGCGCGCACACCTTGACATTCTGCCACGCTATGGCGCGCATAAGCATATCACCCTCGGGAATCTCGCCAGCTGCAATCATAATCGAGGGTAATGACGTCCGAGAGTGCGGCCGCTTACTTGCGCTGAACAAATTTCGCTCTCCTCCGCGGCTTGGCTGCCCGCGCTGCTCGTCGGGTGCAAATTGGAAGGGCGAAGGAAGGCTTTACGAGTCTTCTCCCGAAGTCGATCGCGCGACGATTCATTCGCGAGTGAAAAATCCAAGAAGAGCGCAAAAGACGCAGAAGACAAAACTTGCCAATAGAAAATGCGATACATAGTAATTTCGCCGCTCGACTCGAGCATACGTCCTTGCGCTTATGCAATGTTGCCGCATGTCCGCTGGTACGCTTATGAGTTTATTAGCCCATATTGCCGACTCTCCTATACAAATGAGAAAGGCGCGGGAGTGCAGGTATTTTTTATTTTTTTTTAAATCTTTCGAGGATGAAGGAATTTTTTAACGCGCGCAAGTATATTATTTACGAGACAATTAATCATTTAGTGCTCCGATAAAACCTTTGCTTCTTTATCGCGGACAGTAAAATTTTCTTAATAATTTGAGAGTTGAACCGAAATAAGTTATTTTTTTACTGCGCTTTCGAAGGACGTCAATAATTCACGAGTCGACAAAGTTCGAGTGCAGTCGCAAAAGCCTGATTCACATTGCCGAGCGAAACAAAGCGTTTGGCGTGCGTTCGTTGCCTCATCATCTCTATACCATTAAATACGCGGATTAAAAGAGAGCGAATGGCGCCCGAAAGCACACGGAAGCACCGAGCGCGCGTAAAGAAGCGGCTGCTCTGGCTGCCCAATTTCCGGAAGGCCAATGAACGGAGCTGCGCTTTTCGCTAAACTACGCCGCTTTGTCACCATTAAGCCGAGAGAGCATTAGGAGCGTGGGACGATCGAATTTCGCAATTCGCCTCTTTTATTTGCCTGCGCCTTTTTTTTCCTCTCTCTTTCCCCCTGCGTGGTTCCCATGGCGCATCGCTCTTTTTTTCTCCTTTCCGTTGTATTGCGCTTCGCGTGCTCCAATTTCCCAGATCACTTTTTTCCGCGTCCGTTCAGCTCCGGCTTCGGTGGACGCTCTTTCCTCCCGGGCCGCCTTTTTTTTCATAGTCCGGCAATTGGTATTACGTAAATTATTAGCCGTATCAGTGCCGTTCGGTAGCGTGCGAGCTTCGCTTCTCTTCTCGAAGCGCGTGCCGACTTTTTCATGTCTGTTTTCAGGTGGGAATAAGTGATGACAATCTTCTGCGGTTAGATGGTTCAATTCGCGCATTTTATAGGCAGCTTTATAAGTAGCTGTCGATAGCTGAACAATTCATTTCAAACGACATATTATTCATGCCAATAATTCATGAATTCGGGGGAAACTAAACTCGTAGATATTGCAAATTTAATTGATACAGTGACTCAGTTATTCGGTTATTCAGTTAGGAGTTATTCGGTTAAAAAATGTTTGCTTAATGTCATTATCCTCGTTTTTCTTGAATGAATTTAAATGCATAAAAATTTGATAAGAGCAGTACAATAACTTACTGGATTCATAAAATAAAATGTTATTTGTATTAATAAATACGAAAATATTAGAATGCAACTAATCAATACTAAATATAGATAATACTGCAGGAATCTTGACATAAATTTGTTACTTACATGGAAAAACGTTGACTCACGTAAGCCAACGTGACGGACAATGTAAGTTTCTCATTATCATATGTTATCGTAAAAAGTTGCTTGCCTTGTGAAGAACAAAATAGAGAAAAAATTAAATGTTGCATTTACATTATTTTTACTAAAAATTTCTAATAATTACCTTTAACTTTAGAAATAAAATCTTAATAGTATTAGAGGTCTTTAAATTCATTGCTAAACTACAGAATAAATAAATCCTTCATTAAAACATTCTTCTTTTAGAATTACAATTAAAACATACCAGCAAGTTTAATAGTAGATAAAGTTGAAATAATTAAACACGTAATAAGATTATAAGATCTATCAGAGGTTTTAAGGCAAACTACTTATTAATAAACGTTTCCTACTTTGATAAAATTTTAGTATATTTTTAAAATATAATACAATAAATAGAAGATATTATTAATATCTAAAGTTTAAAAGAAAGTAAAAAATATGCAAAAGACGTTAAAACCAAAACAAAGCTGTATAAGGAAAATGCGATGAAATAAAAGCTACTTTCTGCAGATGAAAACTGGATTCCTTTTTTAAATATTCAATGCATTGTTTTTGAACATTTTATGATTTTTTAAAATAAAATCTTTTTAATAGCTGAAAAATAAATACGATTTGTCGATTAATAAATTTATTTAAGCATTATTTATTTAATAATTTGCTGCACTGAATAATACGAGTAAAAGTTGGACTTGCTCACTTGGGAAGCCTTCCCTCATGCTTCGGTGTAAAAAACGTTGCCTGCTGTTAGGAGACCTCGATGAAGCATTTGCTTTTATTAATATTTACTACAATTTTTAAAAGTTAGTATTTAATATGATTAATGAAATTTTAGTATATGTTACAATGAAATGTTATGCCACAAAAGGCGCAAAGAATAGAAAATAGTTTGTCGTACTGAAAAATTATCATAAACATAATTTTAATAAAAATTAAAAAAAAAAAAAGAAAAGCGTTTTTACTGCAAGGTGAACGATAACTCGAGCACCATATTAGCTGATTACGTGTATTCGAATACGCCAAACTCACTAACAACGAATCCGATATCAACATTTAATTTAGAGATGGTAACTTGCGATGGCATTGAAAAGCGATATTTATAAAAGGATCGAGCGAGTCAAGTGCAACGTAGTTAAAAAATTTTAAGCGCATTACCAATAAGTCGGAATATTAAACATCGAGAGTGCAATGAAGTCTCTTTGGACGAAGGAACTTCTTATCGGGACGATTCTCTTGCTCAGCTTCACGCAAATATATGGAGCGGAAAGTAAGTCTAGTTGGATTTAGTGTTTTGTGGTTATATCTGAATTATAACAAAAAGCAGTCTTGAAATTATTTAAAAGTTCGTTTAAAAGTTGAATACTTTTCGGGATTCAAAGCAGCCGAAAAATGTTTACATTTTTATTTTAATCTAGAGCTTAAGCATTTCTAATGAAAATTCAAAACTATATGGTTCGATAATTAAAATAATAATTGTTACTTTTAGTCCCGAGCCGTCGGATGACGGCTGGCCAACAAAATCCAATGGCTGCCCAGCCGAAACCAACAGCTGTCCAAAAAAAACCAGTGGGTACCAGCAAACGAAACGACGTGAATGTAAGAAACCTCGCGGATTATATGGGAACAATACCGTACGTCGGTGGTTCGATAAAGGGCTCTCTTAACTACGTGGGACAGACAATAATCAAGACTAATCAGATAACTAATGGTGCGGTTGCAAGGATACTTGGTGGCTCGTTACCCTGTGTTATTACTCTCAAAAAGGGAATCACTTGCAGTGGCACCTCAGTGAAAGGTGGTGTCTACGGGATTTTCGAGGACATGGTTATGGGCTTACCACCTCGTGCCATGCCTATGGCGGGAAAGAAACTCCTTCTTTACATTGTTAAAATCGGTATAAATCCCGCGGCCGATGTTCTATTGGGTGGTAATAGAAAGTCTAGTAAAAACAGTCGTTAAACTTCTGTAATAACTGACGTTTTAATAACATCAAGAAGTCGAATAATTTGTAACTTGCAGCATCCTTATTTCGAAATACAGTATTGAATTGTAATTTCTGTCTGGATTTAAAATTACGCGAGAAACTACTAACTGATTTTCAGGAATTAGATACGAAAATAACATATATTAAATAATAATTAATTCTATTCTATTTTAAATATTGTCATTGTAATTGTACACTTGTTTATTATTTTAATTATGAATAAATTGTATTATAAGAAAATTTATAATCTCCCGAATTTTAAACTGAGGTATACCTTGATCTCTTTTAAATAACGCTTCCTTTTTAGTAGGTGCAGAATAATGGCAATATGATAAAAGTAATTTGCATGGTAAGCTCTTAAAATCCAATAGGAAAAGACTCGAAGCAATATCGATATTCCACTTGACGGTTTAGCATAGCGAAAAAAGTGATAACCGCTTCCGCGAGCGCGAATTTTCCTACAAGACAGTGCGCAACTAGTATTTTTGCATATCGTTCGGTCAAAAAGTAAAGTCGTCATTCTCTCGAGTTGAGGCCCAGTTATAAAAGGATCGATTCGCGCTCATTCGTGGGCCAGTGAAGTCTTCCTCTCGCGAAAATTACTGCGCACCGGTGGCAATTATGACATCCTCCAAAGCTGCTTTTGTACTTATTGCAGTACTTGCTGTTGGCATCACATCGATACAAGCTAAGAGCAGTGAGTTCACACATTTAATTAAACATTATGTTTCGAGTATTGGGTTATTCCATTAAAATTAAGAGATGAAACATTCTATCTACGATCAAAGTGCACAAAAACCAATGATCATTAATGAAAGTTTTACGCGTCGACAATTAAGACAATTATCTAATGCAATTATCATTTGAACAGTCCAAAAGCGCGATGAAAAGCCAGACTACTTTCAGCAATTGATCCATCAATTGTCAAGTACAAAAGACCTTCCCGTCCTGGGCGGAATGATACGCCCGTACGTGACGATGGCTGAAAAGGTCGTTTTGTCCGTGGATAAATCAACTGACGGTAATCTTAGGAAAGTCGTCAACAGCATCGGGCCGTGCAGCATCAATGCTGGAAAGGTGAAGTGT
Source organism: Ormyrus rosae (assembly GCA_035047165.1). Lineage (NCBI taxonomy): Eukaryota > Metazoa > Arthropoda > Insecta > Hymenoptera > Ormyridae > Ormyrus > Ormyrus rosae. The sequence continues at coordinate 36,837 of JAWWML010037339.1, forward strand.
ACGGGAACTTTGGACAGGGATAGCTTGCGCAAGCTTACCAAGAAGGTGGTGCACCTAATCCCTCCGAGGATGATGCCAAATTCTCTGAGGTCTATAATTATCTTGGCCTCAGATATGCTTTGATAGATTGTACACATTTTCAATTTCAATAAATGATAAAAGCAATTGTTATTTTTGTCTTGAATTCTTTGACATCCTTTATTCCTATACGATAACCATTTTTCGAGGAAGTTTTTTAATTTGTTCCAGGTATGTGTGAAGATGTGTCTTTTTCTTATTTTCATAGCATATTATGTTTATTGTAATAAAATTCTTAATTACACTTCTTATTACAAAAAAATTTATTTCTTAAATAATTTACAATAAATTAGGATTTAAATAAAAAAATATACAGTAAATGTTGATAAATTTCCACGATAAGTCAAATGCAACATTTTAAGAGAGATTGTTTGGGTTTAATAAAATGTTAAAATTAAATTAGATACTTGATGTTTAAGTTTCATAATTTGATTCTTCATCGTTTTTTATTATTTACAAAAAACGTTTAAAATAATAAAGACTATTAGGCCAAATTCATCATATGCATAACGCGATAGAGAGCTTGCAATTCATTGAGATAACTCTGAACACCTTCTGGAAGAGTCTTAGAATCCTGCAATCTGGTGACTAATTTGTCTAATCGAGGAAAAAGGTTGCGTCTGGCGAGATTCCACGCTTCGTCAGCTACTTCAGTCGCAGCATTAGTAGTAGCATTAGTCAGTGTTCGAACTACAGGGTGCCTTGCAATTTTGAAAAAGGGTTCGAAAACGGTTCCTGTTGTATTGTAGATCGAGCCAACGGGCAGACGGCGTATAGAGCCGAAGAATATTTTAAATGGAAACATAAATGCCCTTGATAATCTGGACGGCAGGCTGCTGCCACTTTGTTGAGATTGCCCTTGATAATCATTCACACTTCTTCGTGTGCGGACCATTTCTGTGTTGTCGCTGCTGGCAAGATATCCGAGTCCATCTATTACTAATGACACTGTCCCTCGTAAGATGGGCCTTACGTACATTACAATCTTGTTAAAAATCCGAGACATAAATTGAGCAGCCTTCTGGACAACAGCCTTAGGTATGCGAGTGAATCTCTCACCCAATGATGGATTATTATTCGGAGCTTGAACTACCGTAGAATCATTTTCTAAAAATTCAAAATGGTTGTAAATCCTTTGAACTATCGACTAAAGACTAAAGAGGCACAAGTTACCCAAGGTAATATGAATCAACAGTGATAATTTAAGTACAGTTAAGTTCGTACATACCCCTAACAACGTCGCCGTGTACAATCCAAAATACTCCACTAAAGCTAAGTAGAAATAAAAGAATTGTAAGGTTGGTCGACATTGCTGAGTAACTGCTGTCAGCCGATGGAGAAACTTAAGTCCTGAAGGAAAATGAGTTGTTTTCGAATGACATTTTATTGCGCATGCGAAAAGTCTTATCAACACCATTAACTTACAGCGCAAAATTAATGACGCACTCAAGAGCTGCTTATTGCAAATTGCTGCATTGTGCAAAATGTTTTTAATTATATGCTTACCGATCTGCTCACTGTTTATCTACCGAATAGTTAATACTGTTCCTCTTTATTCTGTTTAAATTTTGAATTTCTGTTGAAATCAACTTATCATTTCAACTTTAGGATCAGTATCAATGTTATTGATACAACAAATACAAGATTATTTGTCCAATAAATATTTAATGATTTAATTTTAATGTAATTTTTATAATTATTAAATATTAATTTCTTTTAATATGGATGATAAATCTAACTTTAAATGTTTAAAGCTTTAAACATTTTAATGTTGGTCTTTTAATTTTTATAAAATAAGGATAAATTGATTGAAATTAAGCAAAAAGCAGAGTAAGATATAAGAAATATTTTATTCATACGTCCAATATTACACAGTATTATACAATATTACATCATGTACGAAATGCATTTGATTAAAAGACAAATGGAAATACAATTTTCGAGCCTGTAAATCGAGTTTTGACAATTCATATTAATTATAAAATCGTTATTTATTGATTTTCACAATCATTATAAATGAAGGATATAGATTTTCTCTGCACTGCACTTGAGTTCTCAGTTGATCGGGGTGCAGGTGCCCTCTAAAGGTAGCCAGGAGGTTATGGTACAAGGAAGAGTTTTATTGCTTGAATTTCTTAATATACTTTCAAAAAGTAACCAAAATATTCGGGTTAGAGGAAGTAGCAGTCTCGCAACCTCAATTATTACACCAACTGTGGTTACTCCGCTGTCCGGATCATTCTCTTGTACAGAAGTACTGGGAGGTCCTTTGGTTGGATTAGGCCCACTGACTACTTTATTGAATGCGTCTGTTAACGAAAAAAACATAATTAATTTTATTAGTCAGAAAGCATGACGTGCTAAAGAGTCTTTTTTAATCACGGATCTTTTATTTACTATTTTTAACACAGTTTACAGTCTAGTTTGAAATAGATATTTATAAAGTAGTTACCTGGATCACTCGGTTCAACTGCATGAATCAATTTGTCTTTCAAAGTTTCCATTGCTGATCCCATTGATCCCATTGAACTCATTTTCTGGGAATGAACAAGAGTAAAACATGGTAGCGCAATCAAAAAAATTAGGGCTGTCGATCGAAGCAACATGTTCGAAGCGGTTTTCGTTCTACCACTTATTAATTGTATGGTTTTAACTGGGTTTTAATAGAAATTTATATAAAAGCGTAAATGCTCGATGTCTTATATTCAAAATGCTCAGTTTCATTTAGCTCAGGTCCTATATATAAGCTACTCACAACTTACGCAATTATGCTATTGTCGAATTTATCACTTTACCTTGTAACAACATTGACCTCCAAGTCCGATACGTTTAAGTTTATTGATATTATACATATACAATAAGATATAAAGTAATGTTTTTTAAGCCTTAAATATATTAAATTGATAAATTACATAGAGTAGGTTTATTTCAAATCGATTACAATTGGCACATTTGGAACATATTAATAAAACTGGTTCAAACGTTTTATTCCTGTATTGTACCTTTGGAGTACTTTTAGTTGTTTGTTATATTTGAAAAATTCATTTTTTATCTAAGTGAAATTGCAAACATTAAATGTCACGAGGCTTAGCAAATACTTCCGAATTTATCAAACTATAATTATTTAAAACAGAATATCCAATGGTCAAACAAATTAAGTAAAAAACGTCAGTGTATTTATCATATTATTTTTCAGGGAGTATGTTTTCTTTTTCGATAAAGTATTATCAAAGGATAATTGTGTTTAAGGACGTTAAAAACATATTTTTAGTCTATTATACGACGTTAAATCTTTTATTAAATATATTTATATTTATATAATTTTTATAATAGTGGTTATAAGATGTGATTAATAAAGAAAATATTTTTTTTATATTTTATCACAAAACTACTTAAATATTGATTTTTTTATTGTTATCTATTTGGAAATATTACAAAATTAATGTTTCTCGCAGTTAGAGATGTTTGTTGAACCAATTTTTCCATCAAAATCAATCAAGGTATAATGGAAACTCAAATAAGTTCTCTGACTTGAAATCAATACTGTTTGTCTTGACTATTTCAGCATTATATATTCAGTGAAACGCTACTTTTTCACATTTCAAGAGGTTTTATTTTAAACATTGATTCAAATGTTGTAATAAGTGAGATATTTTTAATATGAAAAAACTTTAAAGTTTATTTATACGAAGCTAAGAAACTAATATTTCTGCAAAATTGTTGTCGTTTATTTTGCTTTACATTTGAATAAATTGTATTAACAAATACGTATTGAGAACTGCAGTATTACAAAAGTGCATACCGGAAGGAACGCCAGGCCGAGCATAGCGAGAAATGAATCGCTAAAAAATAATTTAACTTCAAAATTAAATTTGATAATACCCGAAAGCGTTTCAGCAACAGTTATTTGAAAACTAATCGATCTTCTGCTATTGGCAGGCGTAAAGTAAGATTTATTTTTTTACGCTTATTCCAGTGCACAGAACAGTTTTAGCAAAGCGTCAATTCGATCGAATGTGCAGGCGGCTGATAACCGCGTACCCTTCAGCTTTCCCCCGCAATCCAGCCAAGCGTAGCGTCGGGCAGTCGATATAATCGGCCTTATCCCTTCGAAAATCTTTGTCGTTCGGTGCAGATCTGTACCTGTGATCGCAAAGCGTGACTGTAACGACGCGAGGTCCTCTGGCATGGCAGAGCGCGATGGTAGCATCCGTCGGCTCGCCGTGACGTTTGTCTGCCTCCTGGTCTGCGGGTTGCCCGGTATGAAGGCGCAATTAGTTATGGAGACCGGCGTGTATCAGCAGGTCGTCGAGGCGGTCCATACTATTTTTAATAATACTTGTGTCATTTTTATGTATACTGTAGAGAATCCAATGCAAGCGCTCGGTGAGTTAGTTTTTGACGTTATTCATTCCTAGTTTTTTTCTTAGTGTACGATTTCGAATGATTCTTTTTTTCAATAAAAATTTCCTCTTTATAATCTAACTTTCTTCTTAAAGATCTTAACGAAGCAGAGCAACTTATGTCACTTCCTCTTTACATCGCTCGACTTCACGTTCGTACGTTCGCTTATGCAATTAAGACATTTAAAGAAAGGGTAAGTTTTACGGTATTATCGTACATTCGAATAACTAAATCACAATTTTATATTTTATCACGCTTGTGTAAAATATCTATAGATTGGAGACAGTTACTTCAATTTGAAACGACCGCTGTTTATTCTGATAAATGATTCAGACGACATGAGAGAGCAATATTCGAAAGTAAATAAAAAGCTGTTTTTTAAATTTATTTCTTTAAAAAAATTTTAATATCAGCATTAATGCGTATCGTAATGAGTAGGAAATATCACCTTGGATCTCAATGGCTTATATAAACTGGGTGATTTTTTTTCGAGATGAAACAAGTATTGAGGATTTTTTTTCCGAAATTTATGTTCCCATTGATTGTATTTTCTTAGTCGTTCAGAGAGTAAAAGATAGTAAGCAGCACATACTTACGGAAGTATACAAAATTGCCAAAGGCGGAGAATTATTTACAAATATTTTTGGAACTTGGAGCGAAGACGAGGGTTTGTCAATAACAAACTTAGCCCTTTACCAAAGAAGGGGTGATCTCCGCGGACAATTAATAAGGGTAACTTCAGTGCAGGTCTGAATTCATTTCAAACTACTAAGCTCTGAAATTAATTAAAAGTTTCAAGTTCGTTTTTAATAACAACGGATATTAAAAGTAGTGCATTGTTTTATAATTTCAGGACCCACCAGTTTCCCTTATGGAAAGAGATTCTGATGGAAAAATGACTGGAATTAAAGGTTTTTTTGGAACAGTCATTCAAATACTTCAAGAAAATCTAAATTGCACGTACGTCAAAGTAAACATTTATTCATCCTTTTAAAATTCATTTGAACAATGAAAATAATTAATTACTTATTCAAGATCGTTTAAACAATCTTTTATAGCAATTATTTGGCGAGCCTACTTTTCATCACTTTTTTTCGGGTCGTTTTCTTTATTCTTTTGCTCTTCTTCCTTCTTCTTTTCACTCGCCGCTTTCTCCCTGAGAAGCCTCAACTGGCGCTTAGTTTCCTTTTTAAAATACTCGTCTTGAGATGCGGCACCTCGTTCCTCGAAAATTTCAGCTTTCCTACCGTCGCCGTGGCGTCGTCTACGCTCGCAATAAAAACGATAACAATGCACCATTGCGCATCCGTTTGGAGAAGGATAAAGCGAGTTGTTGCAGCCCAGCAGTGCTTGTCGAATCATGATTTACTTAATTTTTATGAATCTTTCTCTGGAATATTTAAACAAAAATTTTGAAGGTTAACCTTAACCTTACTAATACAATAATACAATTACTTTAATAATAAAACAATTGAAAAAATACCAAATAACAAACACTTATAACTATCAGTCTATCTTTCTTGGATTACAGGTCGTTTTTATCATTCATACTGTATTATGAAAGTTTGATAATAAAGTAACTTAAACTTTAATTGATCGCTGCTGTTTGCGGTTGTTTGATTTGCAGGCTGGAGTTCAAGGAGTCGGACTCGTGGGGCTCAATTTTACCAAACGGTTCGTGGACGGGAGCAGTGGGTATGCTCGTCAGAAATGAAACGGACCTCGCAGCCACGGAACTGCTGATGACTTCCGATCGCCTTGATGCCATTGAGTTCACGACTCCGGTCTTTTCAACAAAGTTACTTATCCGCTTGAGATTAGCGATTCCGTCATTCGCTATCAGAGTTACAAACTTATCCACTGCCTTTCAGATGTCGGACGTTCATTAAGAGGCCGTATTATACGGCAGTCAAGTGGACTGCTTATTCGGATCCGTTTTACAGTGGCATTTGGCTTTCCCTATTGATTATCATGCTCATGTCGAGCAGCTTTATTTGGATCGGTTTAAAGACTTCACCCGCGAAAAAAATGCATAGAGAAGGCGAGGCTTCTTTGAGTTTTACGGATACTTTTTTCTACATATTCGGCGCATTATGTGGACAAGGTTCTTGCGAATTTCACGATTTTCAGAATAAAAAAAACTCTTTTATCGGTGCACTTTTTTGTTTTATTTTATTCTTTTAGGGCACAACTACACTGAAAGCGACCCAATACGAATAATTAATTCGATTGTTCACATGACTGGCGTCATTATTTTAGCAGCTTACTCGGCGGCGCTGATTAGCTTTTTAGCTGTTAAAGTTTTCGTCATGCCGTTCACGACGATGGGAGGCCTTTTAACTGACGGATCTTATAAATTTGGCGTCGTCAGGGACTCTGCCGATTATAGTTTCTTTCAGGTAAAACGGCTTATAAGTAGAGCATTAATTTTTATATTTAACTTTAATTAACTGTGCACTTTGACCAGAATTCATCGGACCGAATACTTCAGCGAATGTTTGAAGAGATTTTGGACGACGTTAAAAATTTGCCGCTGAACTATTTAGAGGGCTTGAATATGGTGTGCTCTGAAGAGAAGTACGCTTTCATGATTACGGACAACATGTTCGCGATTCTCGAGCACCAACTACCTTGCATCCTTGAACCTCTGGATACGATAATGCAAACTACCATGGCAATGGCCGTTCCGAAACGAAGCCCCTTTCGTGGAATCATCAATACCAAGTACGCTATTGCATTCAGATAAATAATCGTTTGACTTGTGAACACAAACACTATTTATTCGACTGTTAGGGCATTATAAAAATTATCCAAATTCTGTCGAGTAATAATTTTCCCATCTTTTTTATTTGCCAGAACTTTGAAAACCTTAAAATTGTCATCCGAAATATAATTAAAATGTAGTAATTAATTTAACGAATTAAAAAAACAAATTTTCGCTCGTTTTATATGCATAAAATATCTAATCATTTGATTATTTTTTAAATTATCTATTTATTTCTTTGATGAATTCATCATTTAAAATAAGTAAACTATCATTTAACTTTAAAAAAGAACTAAATAACTTTAAATAAAATATTGCACAGTATCCCTGGTACAAAGTGTTAGCAGAATTCGACCAAATGTATAGCAGATTTTGTTAAATTAACTAATAAGTTTTATGCTCAAAAATCTCTGCCTTAGAGTCTTCAATAGAAATATGGCCAAATTCTTATAGTATAACGCAGTTTCTCTTTTAAAAATTGAAATAAATAAAAACTTATTGCATGTCAAATTTTAATTCTGATGTTTTTGCACTATCTTAATCTTGTTTTAAAATTTAGCCATACAGTGTCGCCTAGTGTCCCCGCAAAAAGTAAGGCAAGAGGCAACTGACTCCTAAACTATATGCATGTACGAAATAAGCCGAACATTCAATCCTGCCTTTTAAAGACTTGGTATTATTTAGATACAATATATTTGCATACGAAGCTAAAAGAAGGTTTAACTTTAAATAAACAAGATTAGAGGTATTTAAAAATACTGGTTAATGAAAATTAAATAGCAACAATTTTTTTTTCACATGAAAGTGAATTTGAAATACTTTGTCCGGAACCGTTAGTAATCTCTCTATTCATCTCTGCCTGCGATGTTATGGCCAATCTATCTGGGTAATCGTTAACATATTGACCAGAATATCTGCTCATTTTTCTACCAGCGATACAAGTACCGTGAAACGGAATAAAATATCTACTACATCATTGTTTTAAAAAAATTAATTTTAATAATTTATTATTAGTATTTTACTAATGAGAGATAGCGGCATCCTTCAGAGGGTTATCGCTACCGAATTAGTAGTACAATCCACCAAGGTTGGTACTGTGTTTGCATTTTTCACTTATTACCATCAGCATTACAGGCTTTTGCAGCTGATGATAGCTAATATATGTGTGTTAGTTTTTGATACGAACGGTGCCGCTGACTGCGAGATATTTTTAATGACTTAAAACGACTTTTATTTGCAAAAGGTCGAGGTGAGTCATAAATAATTTATCAGTTTTTCTTGAAAAGAATTGCAAATAAAGAGACCCATACGTTGACTTTGGAAATGTATAAAATCTTATTTTAAATCACTAAAGACCTTTTTGGGCAGCGAAACCATTAGTGTCAAAAATCAACCTCATGCTATGATTATTTAGCCTTATTAAAATTATTTTATACAGTAACTTATTGAAGACAAAGATAAAAGTTTTGAAAATAATAGTAAACAAATTTTTTTATAGATAAAAGATCACTGGACGTCTGTGGAAATCGTTGATGTTTTACCACTATTATTACTAATTTTTGGTGGATCAATATCTGGGATTGTAATGCTTCTTTTAGAAAAACTTCAATATTCGAAGTTTCAAAATAGTTTTAAGAACTCATCGTTAAAAAAATTAAAAAACCAAAAACTTTTTCAGAAATGAAATATTTAATTTTTAATTTTTATTATTTTTATCTTGTAAATTTTTTAATAGTTAAGAATAAGGAAATTAATTACTAAAACTAGATGTAATCTAAATTTATGTAACTTTAACATTTCTATTTTTACATTGAATAATAAAAGGGTATGTTTTCCAACGTTATTTTATAAAATTATTTTTAATAAAATTCTGTTTAAAATTATGAATTCTTTCTCTAAATATTAGGACTATGACGTCCTCAATCCGTGTAATGTGCAAAATCTACAGACAGAGAAAAAATTTTCAATAGAATTCGGTCTTGAATCTACGATTAGTTTCTAATTTTTATTAATTTTCAGCACTTAAACAAATTTTGCACTATCTAAATATTTCATTATAATTTTTTAATATTTTTTCTTTGTAATTATAAAACTCAATTCAAAACTCCTTTTTTTCCTGTTTCCTTTTTAAACTTTGCACACTTGACGTATTAGACATATTAATGGACATGTCACGACAGGGGAATATCCCGTTCCAATCTAACAAGGAGAGTGTAGTGTAAGTAGTGAGAGATATGGATGAGCAAATGTATAGAATAATGTCTTCTTATTAATGTAAGACGTATTTATTTAATGTAACACACTTGTTTTATTTCAGCATTGAAGAAGTAAACAATTCAAATTTGTTGCACGAAAAAAATTCTATATGCTCTTATAAATGTAAGAAATTAAATACTTTTATGGGTAGTATGAAAAATTTTTCTTGTATACGAATTTACAGCTAATTTAGTTTTAAGATGAAACTTATTAAAATATAGTAACTAAGAATTCGAATTGAATCTCATTGCACATTAGTCGCATAAATAAGTTTTTATTTATGAGACTAATGTGCAATGAGATTCCATCAAATAAAATATTTTTTTTTATGAAATTAAGAGAAGATACGAGGATGTTTTGCTTAATAGCAGTCCATTGATTCCAAAGATCCCATGAGTTATCGATAGAGATCAGATTTTTCGTTTTGTCCTGAAAAAAAATGTATTATTATAACTTCAAGTGCAAAAAAGAATAATTAGAGGAAAAATAGAAAGCTTATCATTAAATAATCGATTAACCAAAGGCTGATTTTTTATAATATTATATTACAACATATTTCTTATGCGACTTATAATAAACTTTAGCGGTATAAATATTATAGACCAAAACTTTACCTTAAAGAGAACGTTTGGTTGATCAGCCCAACTTCCAAACAATCGCAAAAGATCTGGATTTTCTGAGTAAAGACTGCTTGCTGCTGAAATCCCGTGTTGCAATTCCTCCAGAGCATTGATCGACTTTCCGGCGAAACTAACGAGTACTCGAAGAGGTTCCAAGCCAAAATTACATCGTTCCCAATTGATGCCACCGTCCGGGCAGACCAGGTTGAAGTCCGAAATTTTCATTAAATTTTCTAGATAATTAATTGAATTAATCCTCCTTCAGTCATGTACAATTATTAAATTAATATATTTTTTATTGCTCATTGCTTCACTACAAAAAAATTCTATTATAGAGTGTAGAAACATTTACGAAAATTTAAAAGAGCAGGAAATAAAAAATTTGTTTAAAAAATGTTGTTAATTTACATTGGGAAAGCTATATTTTACTATAAAGAAAGTACGTAAATATAGTTCAGACATTACTTTACCTTGTTTAAGAGCACTTAGAGGAACAAAGGCTGCGTGACCTTTTCCATCTAATAAACATCTGAAATTAAAATATTTTACTTCGGAGTTTTACTTTTTACTAAACTATTTAATTTACTAAAAAAAAAGTATTAATTACTTCTGACCTGATTGTTATATAATTAAAAAAAATTTTTTTAGTAATTTTTTTAAAGAACGTCGAAACGAATATACATAATACAGCAGGCACTGGAGAGCACCGTGATTACCCTAATAATCTTCTGCCTCGGTGGAGCTGCACTTGGTCATCTCGGCGCGGTTCTCGTCCTTCGAGGCGAGGTTTCAATGCAGAGGCTGCAGAGCAAAGAGTCGCGCTTGGCTCCAGGTACGCAGGACTTGACGAAGAACTCGGTGCATCGGTGCTATATTCAGCCTCCGAAATCCTCTTTGCCTTGAAAAAACCGCTGTGACATGAGCTTTTACGTTCTTTGTTTATTTATTTATTTATTCTTTTTTATTATCGGGCTTCGTAATATTTTCGTTAGTCGAAAAGTAAAAGTAACTTATGAGTTCGAGACAGAGATATACTGTCAGTATCATTAACTGTCATTCAAAAATGTATACATTAGCCGACGCCTCACATGGCCAACGAGCAACCAAAACAAATCATAATGTGGAGAGGGCAATAGTCTAAAACTTTAATCGTCAGTTTAGTGAAACCTTTCAAAGGGGCAGCATCGCTTCGCGTCGCAAGGTAGAGGATAAGAAATTAGTTTTATAACTTAATATTTTATGAAGAAGGTAGGAAAATTTTTAGTTATAATAATAGTGCCAAATATTTTTCAGAAAATGACTATTTTTCATTTTTAAAGTTACTTTATAATGATAAAAAAAATTTCATGGTATTTGTTGTTAATTAAAAATTTCATTTTTTAATCTACTATTATTATTCCAATGTTAATTTTTATCAAAAACTGTAACTTTGAGTGTGTGTTTGTACAAAGAAGTTTATACAATTTAAGATCAAGTGATTTAAAGCTACAAAAAATTTTCAGATAAGACAGGATGGATACAAACGCTGATCAATCTCAATTTTACATCCGCAAGCCACCCGTCCATAAGTTCTTCAATACCGACAATCTCGGAAAAGAGAACATAGAGCCGGAAAGGAAAATGCTCAATTTCAATGTCGTCGGTAAAACCGGCGACTTGCCAATCAAAGGAAGAAAACACTCTGAGAGTAGCTTCGACAGACCACTCAGGCCGAAAGGTTTACAAGGTTATTTGTGTATTTTATTTAGTTTTAAATTTCAACTTAAATAATTTTTTATTCATTTTACTTGAAAATAAAAATAAAAATGTGTTTTCAAAACCGTTTTATTTATCGAATGAACTATATTGCAAGATGTTTCTTTATTAATAAACAATACAATTTCGAACTTTGATCTTATAACTAAAGGCACTTGGCCCTTAACAGATACGCTGCGCTAAAAAATGTACGCAAACTAAAAATTCATAGTTATTTAAATCCCAATTTAAAAATCATAGGCAGATATTTAATTTTTTAATACTTTTTGATCGCTAAATTTTTTATAAAATTTCAGCAAAGTTGTTCTTTAAATTTCAGATTCAGAAACATCGATTGGTCAAACAACGATTCCAAAGAAACGAAATCATTCAACGGGTGAACTAGTTGGGAGTAAAACATTCCCAAAGATGCGTTTTTCGATTTTTGATGATGCAATTGATATTAAATCAAATGAACCAGGCAAAAGTAGAGTAAGAACCCGAAAGAAACGTTTTAATTTAGATAAAATATTAAAAAAAAAATTAATTTTATTAGTTGCATGCTTTATTGCGAGAAAGATTTGCACGTTGACGAGAGTAATAATTACATATTGTTCAAAATAGTTAAAGTTACGATTGCGTGAACATGATCAACCTAATATGACGAGCATTCCAAAAGCCAAAGGAAACGATCGCAAATGCATTCCCAGACGGACGTCTGCCGATCGTCCCACCGTAGTATCTCCAAAGGTTTTGCCGGCAATCAACAAGGAACCATCCAAAGTCAGTGTCACAATTAGAATTTCGATAATGAAATAAAATTGATTATTTTCACATAATATTTTTATTTCCATTAAGATCAAGGAGAATCACAAGAAATCCATTCTGCAGAAAAAAGAACCAAGAATGGTGGTTGATCTCTTGTCGTTGGAATTGGCGTATAACGTCGATTATATGCTTGAGTACGTTCGCTTTCAAATGGAAATTCACGAGAAAAAGAAACTTTCCTCGACATTCTTGACCAAAAATCTTACTGCAAACCAGCGACGATTAGTTGTTAAGTACCTGATTGATTCTGCTGTAAGTTTTTAATTAATCGTTCAAGTTCAATTTAGAAGAACTAAATAATTTATTATCACTAATGAAACTGGAATATTTTTGAATTAATTAAAAAAAAAAAATTATTTAAATATTTTTTTAGACGTATTTTAAATATCCGTCATTTATTCTGTACCAAGCTGTCAAAATTTTCGATGCCTACATCGACGCAGTCGAGGTGAACTTGGAGGATCTACAAACAGTGGCACTAGCAGCTTTATGGATTTCTCTGAAAAAAGATTTTATTTCAGACGAGATACCCGAGGTACTTCTATTTTTCTTCTATACATAAAAATCTTATTTTAAGTATTAACTAAGCAATTTAATGCCTTTCGGTTTTTAATTTTGGCTTCTTTCTAAATTTATTGTTTTATATTGCAGGCTGCGACAATAATTGAATTGGCTGGAAGCGTCTTTCAAGGCAACAAACAGCCATTACTCGAATGCGAAAAAAAAATTTTAAGGGCCTTGAATTTTGATATATCATTTCCTGAACCGTTTTCATTGCTGGCTTTGTACGCGGTAATGATTGAACAAGTACGAGAATTGCCAGGCAGAAAGGTGCAAGAAATTTACTACTTCGGTAGTTACTTGGTAAATTTACAAAGATTTAGAATTCTTCAATCTTTTCAATCTATTGCCATTTTATTATTTTATTATTTTATTCAATTTTCATGAAATAATTTAAAAATAATTTAAGCTCGTTTTATATCGCTTTTCATTTACAGATTGATTTGTCACTTTTGCTTGAGAAAATGTGTCACACTCCGCCAATACATTTAGCAGTAGTTTGTGCTGAAATCGCTTTAGTATTGGTTCTGACGAGCGATGAAAATTTAAAAAATCCAGAATGGGATTACTGGCGCAGCCGAATATTTGTTTCCAATCCCAGTATCGAGAAATTTTGGTGAGCAAATATGTAATAATTTCTTCACTTTATGGAAAATGTATTTATTTAATACGATACACTTGTTTTATTTCAGCATTTCAGAAGCGAAACTGAATTTAATAAGGAATCAATTACTGGAAAATGTCATGTTGTCGGAAAAGCGTGATACAGACTTTTATATTGTTTTTAAGAAGTATAACACTAAACGATACGGACCAGTATCAAAATTCATAATTTCTAAGATTTCTTCAATGGAATTGCAAAACATTTCAAATTTGTTCCCGCACGACTAAAATGTTTTCTAATCAGACAATCGTCGTGACTACCAATTGATGTTTTGTATAAATGGTGTTTAACATTTTAATAATATGTACATATTTGTTGTTATTGATAATTTCATCTTAAAGACTGAATTGATAAAAATTGTTAATGTTATTTATTTTCTTTTTTTTCATCGTATTACGTAGGTGAATAATTTCTATATATTCCTATGAATATAAGAAATTAGCTGTAAGTTTCATACTACATACAATTTAAATTCTTTTGTATATAGTCTGAAACTTACAGCTAACTTAGCTTTAAGATGAAATTTATCAAAATACAGTAATTATAAGAATTCGTATGAATGAAAGTTTTTATTTATGAGACTAATGCAATGCGATTCAATCAAAGTAATAAAATATTTTTTATGAAATCAAGAGACTGTACGAGAACGTAATTAATATTCGTATTCTTGCTTAATGGTGGCCCATTGCTTCCAATGATCCCATGAGTTATCGACAGAGATCAGATTTTTCGTTTCGTCCTGAAAAAAAATGTATCACTATAACTTCAGGAACAAATTATTTCATTATTGTGATTGTGAATTTAATCGCCTTAAAATAAAAGAATTGGTTGTATTTAGGTTGAATTGTGTTGCTTTTTCGTATTATATTACAACACATACTTCTTATTCGATTTGTAATAAATTTAAGCAGTACAATTATTATGGATTAAAAGTTTACCTTAAAGAGAACGTTTGGTTGATCAGCCCAACTTCCAAACAATCGCAAAAGATCTGGATTTTCTGAGTAAAGACTGCTTGCTGCTGAAATCCCGTGCTGCAATTCCTCCAGAGCATTGATCGACTTTCCGGCGAAACTAACGATCACTCGAGGAGGTTCCAAGCCAAAATTACATCGTTCCCAATCGTCGACTCGAGCGATACCACCGTTCGGGCAGACCAGGTTGAAGTCCGAAATTTTCGTTGTATTTTCTAGACAATTAATTGAATTAATCCTCCTTCAATCATGTACAATTATTAAATTAATATATTTTGTATTGATCGTTGCTTCGCTACAAAAACAAAAATAACTAAAACTCTAAAACTAATTTATATTGGAAATGCTATATTTTACTATAAAGAAGCAGTACTTTACCTTGTTTAAGAGCACTTAAAGGAATAAAGGCTACGTGACCTTTTCCATCTAATAGACATCTGAAATAAAAACATTTTACTTTGGTAAGTTCGTAACGTTTTCACTTGGTGATTTACAAGAACTTTATTTTTTACTGTACTGCTTAATTGACTGAAACAAGTATTAATTTCTGTCCTAATTCTTATGTAATTAAAACAAAAACAAAATTTTTTTAGCAATTTTTCGAAAGTTCTTCAAAACGAATACATATAAAATGGGACGCACTGTAGAGCACCGCGACCACCCTTATAATCTTCTGCCTCGGTGGAGCTGCACTTGGTCATCTCGGCGAGGTTCTCGTCCTTCGAGGCGAGGTTGCCAATGCAAAGGCTGCAGAGCGACGAGTCGCGCTTGGCTCCAGGCACGCAGGACTTGACGAAGAACTCGGCTATTTCGTCTTCGGAACTGATCAGGTGGACGTTTTTCATGGCGTGTATCGGTGCTATCCAGCCGGCGAAATCCCCTTTGTAGCCGCTGTGACACGAGTTCTTACCTTTCAAGTGTCCTGCAAAGGTACAAATCTATTTATTTTCTGACAGTGTGGAAAAACTTTCAGATATCTTTATTTTCTGATATATATATATTATATTTTTGTTAGTCCGGAAGTAAAAGTAGCTAATTATTTCATTCTTTATTAGACACTTTTTAAGGCGCAGAATAAAAGAAAAGTATACAACATACTTAAAGATTTAATGTAGCTGCCCCGCTTAATAACGGCAACGGCGGGCCTTTCGCTAAAGTTGGTTGAACCCTCGCCGTAAGCCTCGGCGACAATCGGTTTTACGTTGTAGTTCTTCATGGCAGCCTCAACCTTTTCACCGCTCAAAACCAGAAGGTCAGCTCCGTCGTCCAGCAAAGCTTTTAAGCAGGACTCT
This sequence comes from Ormyrus rosae, assembly GCA_035047165.1. Classification (NCBI taxonomy): domain Eukaryota; kingdom Metazoa; phylum Arthropoda; class Insecta; order Hymenoptera; family Ormyridae; genus Ormyrus; species Ormyrus rosae. Next base: position 53,012 of record JAWWML010037339.1, read on the forward strand.
TCGTCCTTCTCCAACACGCAGTCGAATCTCGGCCTAACGTCTCTGTAAAAATTGATATTAACGGTTTTGCAGCAGCGACTCCTCCGACATATACCAGCACATCGAAGAAAGCAGAGAGCTGTGATTGTAATTTTATTAAAATCTTCATTACCACCGCTTAATTTTCAGCTTGTATAATAAATCAATTATTTTTAGAGCTGAAACTGATCGACCGACGTGAACTGGGTCGTCGAAGTGGCCAAGCAACGTTCATTGGCAAAGTTTGATTGACTTACCTCGAGAAGGCAGCTTTGGCCAGTGCGCGACACTTGTCCAGTGCTTTCTTGTCGTGGACGCACCAGCGGGCGTCTCTCTCGGGTGCGCCGAAGTTCCTTTCAATCACGTCCACGTACTTGGCCATTTTGAGATGCTGCTGGGGATCGATCGGCCTCGCGCTCACAGCCAGGGTCTTGTCGTTCAGGAGCATGAGGTTCTTCCACCAGCTGGTTTTCTTCTCCTCTCCGAATTTACCCAGTTGCGTCAATTCCTGGGAGAACGCTTTAATTTAGTTGCTCTGCTTTTGTAATTAGGAATACTTTTGTAATTAAATCAAAGATTCTCTATTCAATTTAGTTATTTAATGTTGCATCCCCTTTCCGGCATCCTGTAACAGGATAAGTCCGTCTACGTGTCAATTTTAAAAAAGCAAAAGCAAATGATTTTAACTTGTCAACATTTAACGTTTTACAGTGTACGTCTCCTATATCTCATTGAATGACCTTTTGAACGGCGTCGATATCGGTGACTCCTCCGTTGGTCATGTACCCCTGCCAGGGTCTCGCGGCCCAGGTGCAGGGTTTGGTCTTCTCGTCGACGGGTACCTTCGTGCCGTCGGGACAGAGGTACCGGTAATCGCTGGCCTTGAACTTGGCCGCCGTGGGCGAGGGTTTCTCGCTGCCGCTGCTGCCAGCCGACGGGGACGGCAGCCCGAAGAAGCGGCGCACGTAGATGACCTTCGTCCAGGCGACGTCGCCGCCGTTCTCCGCCAGGCAGCGCAGGGCTCCCTCGTAGCCGCTGTACTGGTCCGGGTAGTCGCAGACGTCTGGTTTCTCGCACAGGGCGCACAGATTGTTGTACGTTTCCTCTGCGAGGGCGAAATTGATGATTAATATTTTTGACTCCATATCCATGTTAAATAGTCGTTTCAAGGAAATTCGTAAAGATTTAATTTTCCCTGGGAATATTATCCACCTCGAAGGGTCAAGGGCGAAAAACGAATACTCGGTCACGATACTGAGATTAACTTATATCGAAACTGTAGAACGTACTTAGCCTGCGATTGATGGTCGGATCGTCGGACCAGGTGCCGACGAGGCAGGCTTTGCTGAAAAAGAAACTCAAGGCGCGCAGCTCGTTTTCGCGGGACGAGTAGTCGGGATTGTTCAAGTCCGTGAGTATGCCCAAAGCCGAGAGCTTCGTCAGCGGAATTTTGTATCCCACGTTACGGCCGACTCCCGTGTGGCAGGACTTCAGGCCCTTCAGATTCTTCGGGTCGTCTATGTTCAGATTCTTGTGAACCACGGCCACTGCCTCGTAGCGATACATCGCGTCTGGCTCCTCCTTCGTTTTGATCTGCATTGGAGGAAAGAATTCGTTGGTTTAATTTAATTTTAATTTTTTCTTTTTAATTCGTCTTTTTTTTTAATTTTAATCTTCTAATTTAATAATAAAAATAAATGTAATTTGACGTTTTAGCTTCGACTCCGTCTTTAATTAAGCAACATTGCACAATCACCTGTTCGACGATGTTATACTGTGCCTTGGAAGCAAGTTCATGTTTCGCTGCGAGGTACATATCCTCGGGGTCGACGGCGACTATATCAGCCTCTTTGCGACCGACCTTGTCGATGCACTCGAACCGATCGCGACCAGAGATGCACGAGATCGGTATGCCCTTCTTCGACGAGTCCACCTTCATTTGGATGCAGTCGTCCCAGTAAATTTCCGGCACGCACATTGTGACTGTCGTGCAGAGAAACAGTGACGAGTTAGACGCGGATTGTGCAATACGGAAAAGAAAGTTCTTGGGAAACCGGTCTTACGCGCATTATTATTTACAGGGAGGTTTGAGCAGACTGCCGAATTTTTCAGACACTGATTAAAATTTACAGGTTTCTCTTTTCCTCGGTCTTTGTTGTTATAGCGCTCGTTTTATTTGCGCTCGGAAAGGCTTTTATGAGACGCGCGATTGTAAATTTTTCAGTTTTGCAACGTACGTTTTTACTCGATTCTTTCGTTTTCAAGAAATTTTTTTAATAAATCAAGATGTAAAATTGACAAAAATAAAAACGCGTTGCCCGTAATAATTGTCAAAATCTTAGCAAAGCCTGTTAGTATCGACATTATAAATAGTAATACACTGTAGTAAAAATGGCCTGCATCTAAAAATTAACCCAACAATTCGACAGTATCGCAATTTTTAAAAGTGTAATAGTTAAATAGTCTACTCACAAATGACTTTCTTCTCATTTCTTGCGCCAACGACCAAGGCACAAGTCGCCATCAGTAGCAGCCAAGCGAAGGCGCACTTGTCGGTCACCATCGTGGATTCACAAAAAAAAAAAAAAAAAAAAAAACTAACACTCGATGAAAACAGCGACGGGCTCAGGAAGCAGAGAGGCAAGCCGCGGTCGAGAACGAAAGTGTGTTCGCCAGGATGGCCTGGCTTGCAGTATTCCGCCAAGAACCTTATATAGGAGTGCTGTTTTCCTTTGGCGAACCGAAATCGGAGAGGGGATCTTCTCCTTTGCTATGCTGCTGCCCCGCTGCTTTATCCGCGATCGATCCTCTCCCGCGTCTGCACGGATTACGCGCGCGAGAGGAGGCGAAAGGATCTTTTCGGATGAGACTCGTATGGGACGAGTCGCCTCTTCCCTATACCCGGTGGCGTCCGCGTATTCGTGCGCCGCCGCCGACGCGAGAATTCGAAGCATCCGAGATATGCGCGACCAAAAACGCGTCCTCGCGCCTTTGTGCGCGCGACGCCTTTTTTATTTTTTTTATCTCCTCCAGAAATTCGGTTGCCGTCGGGAATGGAAGGTTGTTTTTAAGTGATTTAACGAAAATCCTTCCCGAAATTGTATTATTATGGTAATCGCAAGGGGAACTTTGTGGTGAAATAGGTTTTAGTAGTAAAAATAAACCGTACACGTGTATGCAATATAAAATACTTTTTTTTATTGATATTTTTGTTATTTAGATTGTGAAACTTAAATGATACATTCATTTATCCATATAAAATTATTCTGCAATAATTATTATTATAAATGTCCTTTATAGGTTTCATTTCTTATTAGTAAATTTAGTTCAACAAGCTAAAATGACAAATAACTTTAATTATAATAGTAGAATAATAGTTAGCCCGATTCAATGCAAAATCAATACATCTCAGATTACGTAATCTTTTGTTTTTACTTCGACAAGCCGTTCTGTACATTTTTTGCTTTTTCTTTGTTATTCATGGAGAATGAAGCTTAAAGAAATAAAAGCTCCAAGAACAAAGTTCAATCTGAACGTAACAAAACCCTACTTTATTCGAGACTTTATTGCTCGCTTTCTTATCTTCTCTTTTAGCAATTAAAACTTTGATTTCGTGCAAACGTTTACTTTGGTATAATAATCGTATTCATTTTTTCGTAAATAAACAAATTATCATATATGCAGTGATTAAATAATAAAGTTTTTGCAAAAGCAAAAACGTTTCAGTTACAAGTTTTCCTTCACTTCGTGGAAAGGTAAGTATAGTCGTTTCCTCAATTAAATCAACGAAATGGATGAATCTTACATTAGAATGTAAAAATAAAAATGACTACATTATTATTTTTTATTTATGAAACTAGGAAATGTCTAGAAAAATATTTTACATTTACGATATTTTCTTTAAATAAGCAGTTCTATAATAGGCGTCCTTAAAACGTAATGTGGGATAAGTTTTTAATTTAAGTAATTCCAGTTGAGTCTGTAAATTCAAAAGTTCATTATGGCTTTCCTTAACTTTTTCAACAAGATTTGTTCTTTCCATAATAAAGTGTAACTGATTTTGTCGAAAGATTTTATTTCTTTTTTGCAAATCATTTTCTTCTAAGCTTGAACATCGTTCTTGCTTTTTTAATGAGAGTTGTTCTATCATGTTGATTAATTCAGCGTTCATTTTATGCCAGTATTTTATCTCAGCATTGACCCTTAACAAACCGGTTTTTTCCTCCTTTAGCATCCTTTTAAATTTCTAAAAGCACAAACTTACTTTATACAGCGTGTTTTATTTTTATTAAAACTAATGGAACATGTTGGTATTGCATTAAGTAAAAAAAAAAGTTACTTCTTACCTTATCCACAGACTTCAATATTTTATCCCAAGAAACAGCATCTTTGAAACGAAACTTGCGCTCGTTCCTTTCAACCAAATAATTTTGCATTTCTTTTCCGATCTAAAAATGAAATGTCAATCGCTCATAAAATATTAATCAGCATGAAAAGTGCTACTATAAGTAATCTAGTTGGGAGAGTAATTTTACTTTCGTGTTTCGCAGGACAGCCAAGTGCTCCTTCAGGTGTTTCAATTTTTTAAGCATACATTGATATTTCCAGCTTCTATAAAGTATTGACTTTCTTAAATTCATGTGACTGCGCATGGCAGCGATCTTTTTATCCGCTTCCCTCAAGATTTCATTGTTGACTTCAATGAGTTGCTGCATTATTACTACAGTGGCATTGTCAAAGTCACTCCAATGACCGCTGATAGTGATCTCAATTTGGGCTGATTTTAGAACTAGTTGAATTTCCGGATTTTGCAGGAACGTGGACTGCTTTAATTTTTCTGCTTCCACATTGTTTTTTAAGAAGTAAATTTTACTTTGTAAAGTCGAGCTCAATTTTTGTAAATAAAAATACGTTTGCTCGGCTTCTGCTAACTCCAAAGCTGCTATTTTTATCTAAAAAATTAATTAATTGGTAAATAACTTTTGTAAACCCAATTCATAGTAGTATTCGGTTGAAAATAATTGTACATCTTTAATATCAGAAGATCTTATTATGAGCGAGCAAATTGATTTGTAAGTGCAATCGAATTGCTTAGAAATGGGAAATTACCTTAATTTCGATTTCCACTTTGTTTCTACGAAGTTTGCAAAGTGATTGCCAGTGCACGGCGTCAATTTGAGGCGGCAAACTAGACGGCATTACATCTAAAGCATCCATACCACGGAGAAAATCCAAATATTCACGCGGTAAAATGGTCGACTTTTTGCCAACCATTATGCACTTGTTCATTTCCGCCAGACAAGTGGACGACGTGCAAGTAATTTGCCCGATTCGCGGTCGCCTCTTGTACTGTCTTAGCAAATGTTCTACGATTGGTTGTTTTAATTCGCCGAATTCTCCCCGAAATTTTCCCTCTAATACTTTGTCACGTTTATTTAAGCTTTCGTACTTATTTTTTAATTCGGCCACCATTGGCTCTATCCTCGACAATTCATTGAGTAAAATTTCATTTTCATTTTCCAAAAGGGCCAGGTCATTGTTTAAAATAAAAAATATCTTTTTGTCCGAGCAATCTTTAACAATTTTACGCTTACGCTTGGTTATACGTAAAAGAAATTCCTGTAATATGGCTGATTGAACTTTTATTTTTTCTAAAGAAAATTCTTCCATTTTTCTATCAAAATCTTCCATGTCAGTTGTAATTTTATCTAAAATAATTATTCAATTTCAAGTAAAGATTTCATATTTCTATAAATTTATTTACCTTTTATCTCTGAAATTTCAGATTCTAATTGAGCTTTGTATTTCTGTCGATCTTCCTCCAACTTTTTAACTTTCATTTTATAAATTTTTATAGCTTCAATATCGTTTTTATCATACTTCGAACGAGGTTTATTCATTAAACATGCAGGTTTTGGCACATCCTTCTTTATTTCATCCTCCCACCTATAAATACGTATTTAAAAAATAATATCAAAGATATTAACTATTAATAATTATTTTCATACCTGATTTCTAACAGACCATCCATCATTTCATTAAGTTTTTCTTCTCGAAATTTATCATCAGGTTCTAATAAAATACTAGCGTGTTTCAGTTGTACATTCTGCGTTTCATTAGATTTAAGCTGTTCTTCATTCTCATTACTTAAGGAAATATTAAATTCTTCTTCTGCGATTACATTTTCCGGAATTTCTACAAACTGCCACTTTATGTTGGAAAAGTTTTGCTCTTCCGAAACAATTCCAAACATACTTTCTAGTTCGCTTTTACATTTATTCAGTCTCTTTAATTGTTCTTCAGTTTTTTTAATTACTATGCCTTTCAGGCATTTCATTTCATCAAATTTCTTGTTGAAAAAAATCTGCAAATCAGTTAGTACATTAATAAAAAATAAAAAGATAAAGGAGGCATTTAACTTATTGTCAAAGTATTGACCCAAATTATTCACCTTCAATTTATTTTCTCTAGAATTTATTAAATCAAAATCAACATCATCAAATACCATTGTTGACAACTGATTAGGGGGAATATCATCTTTGATCCACTTAAAACTTGTGGAACCAGAAAAAATAATGTCAGTACTACAATCTGTATTGAAATAAGTATTTGCATTTGATGGTAATTCCGCACGTAATTTACATATACTTGTATTTAATTTTAAATCCCCAACACACAACGGCGTATTAAAGAGTTCAATATCATAATCATCATGCGTACGAAGTTTTTCTAAACGTTGCAGTGAATAATTGTTTACACAAATTTTGGAAGAGAAGGAAACCAGAGTGCAATCATGTTCTTCCTGTACATTCCAATAATTTTCCATCAAATATTCAATTAAATTTTCTGTCTGATTAATTTGATCTTGTAATAGTATTTTCTCATCCTCTTGTTTATTTAAAGCTTCATTGATCTTATTTTCTCTACCTTTTAAATCCAAATCAAATTCTGATATTGATAATCGTGACTCTAAATTTTTGTTTTCATTCAAATCCAATAGCGTTTTCAGCTAAAATAAAAACGTACATTATTTTAACTCGAAAAGGACCATATTTACAGAATGTATACGCAGCGAATATAATAGTGTAAATTACTTTGATTCTAAGTTCTTTTAATTCTTGATCAATCATTGTTTTGAGAGGCAACATGGCGGTTGTTTCTTTGTCAATATTTCTTTGGATTTCCTCTTCTAACCACGTTTGAATATTAACAGGAGGAATATTATTATTATCTTCATATACCCAAGGTACTTTATTGATACTTTCAATGTTTTTCAAATTAAAATCTTTATTTTCTTTCTCTGTTTGACTGTAATAAGATTTTTAAAATTAATTTTAGTATTTATGATGTAACAATTTTTTAATAGTTTATGTAGAAAATTTGTTAACCTTACAGATAGTCCAACTAAGCTTCCATTTGCACCCAAAGAAACAATCATTTTCTCACAAACTGAGAATATCGATGATTTCGTTCCTTTTTCAGTATAATGATGAACCATGAACATACTTTTATAATTTGATAAATCTGAATATGTTCTTAAAATAATATAGCCGTCATAACCACTGGAGATAATATAATTTTGGAAGTTACTTACGTCGAATTTTCTTAGTTTATGTCCTGAAGAAATAATATTATTTAATAATACTTCATTATTGTTCTGAAAAACAAAAAAAGTAAAACAATAATTCCGTAAATTGAAACATTGAAAATTATTGGCAGTACCTCAATTTTAAAGAAATGTAGCTGTTTTGATAAATATGGAAAACCGATGAAGTCAAATTTTTCACTCGACCCATATTCTAATTTGTGGTAATACGTAGACATTAAAATTGTGTAATTTTTATGCAATGACTTGTCTAATTTTTTCACGCTAAATACATGAATTATGTTGCCAACCAATGCACTAGAAGAAGTCTTAACTAAGGTTAACACTTGTAGTATTTCTTCATCTTCGAAAATTAAAAAATCAATAATTAATTCTTTATATTGCTTATAAAAGCCTACTTTTATCTCCCCATCAAAAGATGTATCTATCAGGAAAATGTAATTAGATTTAAGTGATGAAGCACCTAACACCGTACCATTTTTTGAAAACTTTATTTTATCTATAGGCTGTCTTTGTAAATAAATTGTCTTAATAACTCTAAAATTGTCTGTGGATACATTTAAGAAAATGCATTTTCCAGATAAAGTACTTATTCCTAGTAAAGGTACACTAGGATTTGTATCTACTGAAAGAACTGAATAAAAAAAAATTAATTCAAATTATTTAAAACTACAAAATATTAGTTCGTAATGCCTTACCTTCATCTTCTGGCCTTGCATGAAAATTTGTAATAATTTTTCCATTATTAACATTTAATAATGACAAGCTATTTGTAATATCTACAAGAACACAATAAGATTCTAGTGACTTTAATGAACAAATATATTTAAACTTCTGATGATCGGCAAACATTTCCTCTATAATTGGTTTATTATCCTGCATTATTATTTGAAAAACCTTGCCATTTTTGCAGTAAATGAAAATAGCCTCTTTATGACGTGCCAGTGATATTTTTAGGGGATGAGATGTACATTGAATACGCCATGCAATCGTTCGACGTTCACTCGAACCAGTATCAAAATTAGTTTTTCTATAACACTGCAAAATGTTTTTCTCTTAAAAATTATTAATAATTATAAAAATGATACTTTATAAAGTAATTATACCCTTACAGTCATTAACGAGTGAGTATTGACAATCAGAAAACCATTATTAAAAGGATGAAGTAGTACTTGATTGCCTTCGGTGTCTTTCGGATCTCCGTGCAATATTAATTGAGTTTTCTTTCCATCAGTACTAATAACGTAAACGTTTCGAAGTGTATCGCATATTAATAAATTATTACTATTAGTCCAACAAACAAACGCAATTTTATTTTCAATCGATTTTATATAATTTTTTATTATAGTGACTTTTTTGGAATAGCTACATATTTCGTAAGTCAAGAGTTTGCCTAGCGTCGATGAAAACTGATACAGGAAATGCGGGGAATTTAGTGAAGTTCTGAAAATCAATTTTTAACACGCGATTATTTGCATAAGATAAATTAATTTTTTATAAAGATGACTATTATTAGACTGCTAACGTACTCAATGATTTGATTTTCATCTATAAGATTCGAATCGACGCTCGCCAGTTTTACACCGGTCCTCCATAACCAGACAATTAGCTTAAAGTTCGGAAAAGATGTTAAGCTTAAGAGATACTCGGTTCCAGCGAAGCAACAAGAAAGGTAAGAATTGGGACCTTTATTCAATTTACACTCGGCAACTGTTTTAATTTCAGGATACGTGTGAATAAATATTTTTGGACACAAAGACCGTTCCGCTGTGGAAAAAACAAGTACCATCTAAAAGAAAGTAAAAAGTAACTGGTAACGAAGACTTGGTAAATAAAGTTAATATTTTAAGGACAACGTGATAGTCGAAACTTTTATAGATATTACCGAATGGCCAGCTAAACAAGAAGCACCTTCTCCTCTTGTTTCGCAGTTAAAATATTCTATCTTCTCCTCTTTCGTCACTAAATTAAAAAATATTACGTAGTTTCCCGATGCCGTAGCAATAACGTCTTTTCCTATGAATACAAAGTCGTGGACTTTTCCCGTTTTGATCCAACTATAAGTAAAATATTTATGCAATAAATTTCGGGCATTTTTAACGAATTGAATTATTGATTAATTGGTTTTCCACTTACTTAGTAACGATATTCATCGTAACAATGCGTACAAGTGCATCGAATATTTGTAAACTCTACTGTTCACACTGTGCGAGTTTGCGCAGCAACTTTGTTTGTTGCTTAGTGACGATCAGAAGGTGTCTCTAACAGAAAGTGTTCGATATTATAACAGTTTGTGCACCTTGGTTTCCGTCGTGCACTTAAAACTCGGAAAATTATTTCTGATTGTTATATTTATCATTCACCTATTTTTACCACAATATTAAACGAATAAAGCAACTAATTAGTTTTTAAAATCAATCAATTTTCGAAATTCTCCGCACAAAATTTATTCTTATGTAATTATGAACAATTTAAAATTAATATGAATAAAAGCTACCTATATTTCTATTTAACAAGGAATTTTCTACAAGTACTAGGAACCTCGTCAATTCAAGGAAAATTAAGGAGGCATACCAACTCGACACAAAAAGAAAAAAACGTATCGCTGCTTTGAAAGCAAAGCACAACGACAGTCGAAACTAGTAATTTTGTTCAAAAATAATTTCATGCGTGAATTGCCTTTGTCTTCCAGGCCCGCAAGAAACAGGAATATCTGGTCGATTTTCGTCGCGTGCCAAAAGTGGCGCCGATCCCTGGCTCAAAAGCGTCGCCGGAAAAACAGGATTTCAAGCCGGCGACGCCTTGAACTTTGGATCCCATTAAAACAATGCATCTCCCCGAACTCTACCGGTTATTCAGCTTTTCCCCTTTATCAATGCTGGGCGCATCGGCACACGAAATAAAAAGAAAAAAAAAAAGGAACGGCGCGAATGCAGAATTTCACCTGCACGCGCGAGTGAAAGCCTTTGAAAGTTTTTACGCGCGCGCGTTAAAAAAAAAAATATACATATATATATATATATAGCCCGCGAGCCAACGGTCAGAAGAAGATAATTTCGCAATCTAAAATCGCGGCAGGAGTATTATCGAAAGTCTGGGAATCAAAGGACGATCGGTGGCGAGGAGGAACGGAAATCGGGGGTGTAAAAGTGTGCCACTGGCACTTGATGAGAGAATCGCTTGGGAAGCGAAGGTTAGGGATTCTTGCGGAGGGGGAAGGAGGGGTGGGGCACACCGTTACTGCTCGGTACTGTCTCGTACATAATAATGGCCCGGCGAACGCATCGACGTATTTCAATTTGTGGATCTGCCTGATAAAAGATGTGCTTCGCGCCTCGAATACACGCTATTTTTCCTCGTGAGATTAGGCTTCCTCTTAAGAGTCGTTTTTACTATCGTGCGTCGCATACGTAATAATTTGAAAAAAAAAAAGCTTGGAATTTCGACACACAGTCACAAAATGTTCTTATTATTCTTTCAGTTTGCAGTTAAATCCTCAATATTATGAAATTTTTATCTGGATTTAGAAAGGTATATAATTTACCCGATTGCTGCAGTACCTAAAAAAATAAAGCAGTTTCTCGAAATTTTGATAATCATTGTTTCGCAATGAATTTAAGCAAACACATAATATGTAACATTCACAAAAATAAATAAGCCATTGAACAAACAGTGTTCAGCAGAAGTTGCTTAGAAGACGAAAACGATGAAAAAAGTGTCTCTAACAAAGGTGGAATAGCAGAATAATCGAGATTGAAGTGAAAGTAATGCTTGGCCTGGTCAATCATACGCGCGTCGCGCACGTACACTCGCTGGCATTTCGGGTGGTGGTGGCGGGCGGGCTTGAAATAGTAACCTAGTAAGTGCTCCCCTACCCCCGGTCCGGTGCGAGCGTATATAGCCGGCGACAGTGACCGTGACTTTTTTTTTGTTCCTCAAGCTCCAGTTGGCCGTGACGAGTGTCAAGGAAGACGAGTGCCATGAAGGATCGATAAAGTTTTTCCTGACCTTCGCGAGGTTCGTTGCACAGCGCGCAGTGGGTGCCACTGGCCTCAAGGGACCTTGGACCAATCACCGGACGACCGGCAAGAAAAACTCTCGACTGGCTTTTCCTGTTTTGTTCCCTTTTTCCGGGACGCGAAGATTTCGTTGCGCTCCGCGCAAAAAGTGCACACTGTGATTTTCTTCTTTTTTGTTTTTTTTTTTTTAACACGGTGAGTTTCTGTGCTGCGCCTGTGCGATGTCGGCAGCGGTCTTGTGCGTTTAATGCAGTTTAGTTCACGTTGGCCTTTATCGAAATTATAAAACCATTTAATCGCGCGTACATTCAGTTTGCTCGTCAATTAAGCTCAATTATTTTAATCATCTTCTTGCGAGTATAATTAAAATTGATTTGACGAAATAGATCGGCAATCAATTGTTTCCTATTTAGTTGAATTTCAAAGTGGATTAGTGTATAAATGATAAAACAAAAAGATAATTATTAAAAAAATAAAAAATAAACGACTGGCATAAATTTGAAAATTTATAAACATTTGCAAAAAAAAGCAGATAAAAGTAACAAATTGAGTAAAGAGTTAATTTTCCAACTACAGCCAATATAAAGTAATTAACAAGTATTAAACTAAAGTTTTCAGGCTACAATGGAAAGGGGAATTTTCTAAACAATTTAAAAAGTCGCGCTTTTTGTTCTTTTATATTTATAGAATTTAAAGTACGCTTCGATTGATTCGTTTGTAGTTTAATGAAATTAATGAACGATGCCAATAGCTTCATCCGTATTCAAGAGAAGCTTCTGTTTTCGTATTCAAACGGAAGTACGAAGTGGCTTTCTTTTCAGCCACGTTTTAGATGTTAATTATTACGTGCTAAGGAAGGCCTACTTTTAAACAGTCAATTAAATATTTTTATCTACGCACAAAGAATAATAGATTTCGGCAATATATTTCGGTTGACAGGCCTTTTTTATGCAAGAATGAAAATAAACTTTTACTACAAGTATATTATACGGCCCAAGTTTTATAGAAAAAGCAATAAATGCACATGCGAAAACAAGTTTAATGAATTAACAATGCCAAAACTCAAGTTTCTATATCTAAACAAAAAAATTGTTTTCAGAAAAATGCCGAAGAATAGATCTTCCCGGCGGCTAGCTTTCGTTTTCATCTTGCTCTCCTCGACATGGTGCCTAGTCCTCGGCACTGGCGACGTAGACGATTCCACCCTGAACCTCGGAGTGACTGTGCCGCATTACAAGGTGAAGAATCAAGCGTCCTTGAACTTGAAAAAAGAGGAGAATAACGCGAAGGCCGTCTCGGAGATTTCGTTGAACGTCGAGTCCTCGCTGAAGCTGAAGAAAACCAGCGACGCGCCGTCAAAAAGCGCTTCGGCCAATCCAATGATCTCGCCGAGATACGGCAACAAGCAGAGGAACGGGGCGCAGGTGAAACCATCCACCGGGGACAGTTATTTGGACGCTTTGGAACATTCGCACACTATTAAGGATCCCAGAGATTTCGCGGATTCTAACGCGCAAAAGCTGTCTAGGAGAGAGTACTCACCTGGTCCGGTTTACAGAGGCGAAAATGATTCTTCTGGAAGCAGCAGCGATTCGAACGCTGCTAGTACCAATAATCAATTGGGTACGTTATTTTATTTAAATTTAGTTTTCGCTGATTACCGCTTTTTGTGTTAAAATAAAATTTTGAATTTAATTGAATTTTGAATACAGGCAAAAACCGAAAATACGTTGAGATACGTACTGCAAAAAGAATGCAAAATATATAATTGTTTCGTTATTATTATTCTAGTGTTGCGATACACATTAAGGGATCAATGAAATCAAGGTCAATGAGTTTTAAATTGCACAATCATCTAAAAAATTAGTTTTGTAGTATTTCTTTTTACAGTTATGTGAGTGTTATTGTGTTTTTATACTTTCCAGGATAAAAACTCGTATTGTGGTAAAAAAAGAAAAAAAAATAGCATTGGAAAAAACTTAACTGCTTCAAACTAAAAAAGCTTTTGTGCACCAGACACGATTTGCGAAGGCCTATAAATTAAAAACTGCGATTTTGTTAAGATTCTCCGATGAGCTGTACATAGCATTAAGAAAACAAAATTACTCGTAATTTTCAGCAGTAAATGATCAGTCATTTCTCGCAGTTGCAGAATCCGAGCCGAAAATTTCACGCATCTCCTACAGTGGAAGCTCCAGCAGCGTTCCTTATCATCCGTCCTCGGAACCTTCCTACTCGCAGCCGCAAATTTCCTTCGGACCCGACTACAACAGCTACACCTCCTTCGGCGCTTATTCGCAGCCCGACAAGACTACGTACGGAGTACCCCCGGCCACTTACGGACCTCCGCAAACCTCGTACGGCCCTCCAAAACCTGCATACGGACCGCCGCCAGAATCGTACGGACCCCCGAAACCTTCCTACGGACCACCACAAGAGCCGTACGGATCCCCGAAGCCTTCGTATGGACCGCCACCCGATTCGTACGGACCACCGCCGTATCCCGGTGGCTCTTATATACCTTACGGATCGTCGCAGCAAGGTGAGAGTAGAGGTACCGTATGACTCGAGTGATTTGTTTTTTCGCAGCATGATCCTGTGGAGGGAATTCAGTTATTTCGGAATGAGATGCTTTTCGAGGATGGTTAAATATGGTTTTGGATGACGAGATAGAGTCGTTTTTTTTTATTGCGACGTTACGTTTTTTGAACGAAAGGGTAATAAACTGTAGAATAAAGGAAATATATTACAGTTAAATCTTTCTTCTGATTATATTTTTACTCAAATCCAAAAGCTTTACCGAAAAAAAGTAATTTTCATTCTTCATTGGAATATTTCTTGCTTTTATAAAATATAGTATATTACGCACCCAGGGAGGAATTTACACGGCTCGGGTGTCAATTTACACGAGCTATGAGCTTGCCATTTTACTTCCCGAGATGTGTATACTATTTTTCTGCTCGACGTCACCGGAAAGCGGCCACTTCGTTTTCAGAAAGTTGGCGTTTTCCGGTCGGAGGGCAGAAAAATTACTTTTATGGAAATAAATTTAATTTGGTTTGTGTTTAATTTTGTCACATTTGCACGCCAGTTTGCTTTGCACCGTTTCGTTGATTAATTTTTTAATAACTCTTTTTCATGTTTTAGCGCAAACTTTATTTATATTTATGAAAAATGTACTAATTGCAAATTAAGTAACAACATTTTTAAAATAGCTACAATATGACAATAATAACTGAATTTTTTTATAAAAAAAAATAATTAGCAATTAAGTTTAATGTAAAGCAATGTAATACATTTTCATATAAATTAATGCTGTAGAATATCAAATAATTATTATGAAAATAAACTTCCGAAATAGTTGATCTAAAAAATACTGCTTTCAATTGAAAAATCACGTTGAGTTTAATTCCATTGTAAGATAAATATTTTTCGCTTTTCAGGTCTGGGTTCACTTCAGGCGACTTACAGTACATCCTACCCGCTGCCCGACATATTCCCTTTGGCCTTTCTTCCCTCTATCAATTGGAAGTGGCCTCTATCATTGAAAATTGAGACTTTTACGTTGATTAAAATCATTCTCAAAATCATCATTTTCAAGATGATCGTCAAGTTTATCGGAGCGATTTGCTTGCTACTGTTCATACCCAAACTCATACACAAAAAGCACGAGCACGACGATGATGTCGAATCCCGAGAGTTCAGTGAAAACCGTAAGTTTTCTTTTTACAAAATTAACGGATCACAGTAAAATTAACTTCAGAGTTTCCTTTATAAAAGAATAGTAAATTTTGCAACACGAGGAGAAAGTAAACTATTTCTAGCGAGGATGAAATAGATTTTCTTCCCGTGTTACAAACCGTGTTTTTTTTTTTTTGTTTTTTTTAACGAAGGCATGAAAAGCCCTCTTTTGGTGTTAGAAAGTTGGATAGATGATCGTGCATTTCAAGTGGTGTACAGAAATCGTAAAAAATAGCTTGAAGCGGAGAAAAAAAGACTTTTTTCCCCGCTCGAAGAGCAAATTTTGTCAAACGCTTGAACTGCTCGATTTTCTTTGCTACTTTTCTAGCGTGAAATGAGGGCTATTTCATGCCCGAGCTGAGAAAAATAATTTCCCATTAGGTAAAACCAATAACAATTTTTTGTGCGCGAAAAGTCTAACAGTACCTTATCGTTTGCATTGTTCGACAAAATTTCAGCGAACTCGTCAACGGAACGGCTACAGTTGTTGACTTCGATCGTGACAAGGTCGATCGAGCAGTACGGCAGCGTGAAGAAAAACGGAACAAAGCGCACAGCCGAGTCTTGCACTGGTCTGGGATGTCAAATCAGGAGGCTGTTCACATTTGACGATACGTGGGACGATTATATACGGCTGTTTAAGAATTATGTTGCCGAGGAAGAGGCCGTCCAAAAACTCGGCCGAAAAAAGAGATCCAGGAGGAGATAAACTGAAATTTCGAACGCCTTATTTATTTTGTTAATTAATTAAATTATTTGTTTATTTATTTATTTATTCGAATAAAGTGGATGTAAAGCAAAAGGCCGAGTCTATGTTACTTTAGGCACGATAGTATAAATGACAAATTGATCCGAACAGATTTTTTATGCTCTTTGTTTTCGAGCGCCTTGAGCAGCGCGCAAAAAATTTTGGAAAACATAAAATGTCAATGCAAGTATACGGTAAAGTATTCGTGAACGTGAGGTGATTTCCTGACTCCCGACAATTACAATCTGGAACGGCCTCGGAGACAATTACGTAGACAACAGTCCAATTTTGAAGACGCATATATCCAAGCCAAGCTGTTTTTTGCATTCAGTTTTCTTAATGTCTATCATTTTGTAGCGCATACTTTATAAACAATTTTCTTTTTATAAATAATCGTAACATATAAATTTTTCAATCGTCAAGAACCTGTTGCTTATACTTATAACACAACCAATTTTATAATTATTTTAAACAAGACCAGGTATTCCAGGGGAAAAAGAAAAACTATCTCTTGTGATTATATTCATAGGTTCGTATTAATTAAGAACGCTAAATATTAATTAACGCTTTAACGCTTAATAATATTTAACAAGAAACAAAAAAAAAAAACAAAAAATCTATATTTAATGTATATTATTTTAATTGTCTCTCAAAATATTTGGAGAATGAACAATCTCAGAGGTTATTCTATAGCACAATTTTCTCCTCCAGTAATCATCAGTACATAATGCTCAGAAAAAATCCAGATCTCAGCGGTTCTCAAAGTGAGCAACACTTAATGTGTGAAGAACTAGTTCTTCGTAATATACTCATAAAGAGTAATTTAGTCTTAATTTTGGTGCTGGCACGTGAACGGTGTTGTAAATTGATATAGTTGTAGAATAGATAGAATAGATTTATTGTTATCGAAAAGATTTATCGTTATTGTAAAGCCGTTATTCTATTTAGAAACAAGGATTTATAGTTATAAATCGTTTGTTTACGTCAAGACTTTTATATGTCAAACAATTTATACGTAATTTTGCCTGGTACTATTAAAACTCAAACTCATTCCTGGTAATCTTCCACCCTGCACGTAGGGGATCAAACACTCATTTATATGTAAAGCAGCGAAAAACTTCTTTCTCGGTTAAGCGGTATAAAAAAAAGTTTAGCTCCGACGTGCAGCCAACAATGGAACAAATAAAAAGAGCCGATTGAAGTGTCACTTTGGGCCAAGTTAAGCGAGCACTCGAAGTTAATCACGTCCCACATAGAGTAAAGGTGTTTTCGCTCGTAATACGCGGCGAATCCCATTGAGATCTTGGCCGGCTACCAAAGGGGCAGGAAGGAATTACGCTCGGACGATTGGCTGTTTATGCGAATATACTCGGGCTAATTCGACGATGAGGCCCATAAAACTCGCGGTAACTCGTGTCAACTCGCTTTGACGCTCGCTTCACCTGCACTTCTGGCGGCTTCCTCGGCGTTGCTCTTTGCTCGCCCGCGAAGGAGGAGGAGGCAAAGGAGAGGGCAGAGCAACTCGAACCGCCGGGTATTATAAAAGCCGTGATAGAACATTCGCGGAATTCAGTCTTCTTCTTCGATAACGCTAGAGAGCCGAGTTGTGTGAAAGTGCAAGTGCGACCGACTCTTACTTTGACCGCTCTTTCTCTTTTTTCTCCGGCTGAGACTACAGTAGCAGCATCATGAAGCTCGCACTTACACTTGGAGGTAGGATAAGATGCTGTTATCTCGCTTTCTGCCCGCACTTGCTATTCTATTTTTGACTGGCCTCTCCTTTTGCTTTGGTTCATGCGATGCGTTAAGATTAATTTCTGCCAAGCATCAAAGCAGAAAAGTCTCAGTGAAATTGTAATATGATGTAACTCTGCGAGACAATAATATTATCTATTTTTCTTGGGATTATTAGTCTGAAAAGAATTCTAATATAAATTGAATAATAAAAGCAAGGCAAAATTTAATTGTAGATTTAAATTAATTCATTCGGTTTTTTCAAAACATTATTTATGACTCTCGTAAACTTCCAAGTGATCATACGTACAATAGATATTTACGTAACAGGGAATTTCTGAAAATTGTTTTTCTTCCAAAAGCAGTTTTCATAATTTAATGTAAATAACTTATAAAATATTTATTAATAATTTATGCCATAATGTACTTACATGCTCGAATTCAAAATAATATATTTTGCGGTGTGAATTATGTGCTGCGGGAAAATAAAACTTTTTCAACAAAATTTAGAACGTAAGAAATTCTTAGTTCTTCTCAAGGCTTAAATGATGATGGTTCAAGTGTATATAAATTAGCATGTTTTCGTAATCCTTAGAACCGGACGAAGTTAATTTAGAAACAAAATCGAAATCGGTGTTTATTTCGCCTCTTCTCGTTTTCTATTTAATCGAGAATTTGAAAAGTAAACAGCCAACGAAATTAAATAAGCTTAAAAATAGCATCGGTCATCACTTGGCTCACATAAACGTTACCTCCTTCAGCTGTCCTCCTGATTTGCGCGATCGCCAGCATCGAGGCCGGGCCAACGGAGAAGCCGACAACGGCGAAGCCCGCCGTGACCGCCTCGAAGGACGTCAAGGACGCGATCAAGCAGGCGAAGGAGGCGAAGAAGGCAAAGAAGGACTGCCTGAAGAACTGCCCCACGAATTACGAGCCGATCTGCGCCTTCGATCCGGCCAACGCCACTTTCAAGCCGAGAACCTTCGGCAACCAGTGCGTTCTCGATACGCACAACTGCGAAATGGGAACGAGTGAGTATAGTGATTTATATTGCGCGTCGGATTAGAAATTATGGTGCAGCCTTTAATGTTAGCTCGTGTGCTGGGCTTATTTGGAGAAAATAATTTATTTGATTTTTTTTTCTTTTCAGAATTGACCGTCAAGAGCAAAGGCGAATGCCCGAAAGCCGATGGACTCATACTGTAAAGATTTCGTACTGACTGGTTTTTATAATTTCTATATCGCAGATTATTTTTTTGTTTAATTTTTATGTTGTTTCATTATATAATTTGACGTAAGCGTGATAATAAATGTACCTCTTACAAACAATGTTCGTTATATATTTAACTTACAATTATAATCATAATGTATAAAGAATAAATTATATACTGTGTATACTTCACGAGAAGCCTTTGTTTCTTTAAATTAGCAACAATATGCCGATATCGCGTAATATCGCATTCTTTTATTAGATGATGTGTATATTTCATCGTAATTAATGTTTCGCGAAAAATATAAAAGTATCATAAATTTTTTATTGATTTATTGTAAGTTTGCCGCATTATTTATGACTGCACTTATGCTTTCAAGAATCTGGAATATTTTAATGACTATTGCGTATCAAAGAATTTTAAATGATGACTAGGAATTTTATTATCATTCAAAGAATTATTAAAAACAAAACTGCTTATTATACGTAGCAAAGAGCGTGTATTTTAAATTTAAATTGTTCGCGAAATTTTTCAAAAAAGAAGACACCAATTCTTCCTATACAATTATCAAGCAGACTTTATACTCGATGAAAAAGCGTGCGTCCCCGCGCTTATAGCCAATGATAACCTGCTGAAATTCCATCCGACAAACAATGAAATGAACATCGGCAGTAAACACTGACTGACAAGGCCAGTAGCCTACAGCCGACGTATGCCTCGTGTTTCAGACTGCGTCTGCAATAGCATTGTCCCGCAATCATCCCTTGCATCCGTTTTAATCAAAGCAGCAGCCGTTTCCCTGCTAAATTAATAAGCCTCCCGAGCTTTCGTCAGTCGCTGCTCTCGACTCTTTCGCGTCGGCAGTCCGCCCCGCCGGGAATGTTGAGAAACTCGCTGCTGTGGCTGCTCCTTCTAACGGGGACCTGTTGGAGCAGCGGCAAGGACAATGCCGGCTGCGTCGGCGTCGATCCTCAGCTCGTCGACGATCTCGAAGGCAGGATATCGAGCCTCGAGCGCAGACTGAGAGCCATCGAACAGCCAGGTATGGAGTTGCGTCTTGTTTGCTTTGGGCGACCGAATCGACTTGTGACTTTGTCGTCGCTGCAGTTTGGCAGATCAGCGAGGCAGAGGGCAGATGGAATACGTGCGAGGAAGGGCCCTGCAAGTGCAGGCTCGAGATGAGATCGCTCTCCTGTTGGAGACTCGAGCTCGACGATCTGCCGCCATCCCAATTTGTGCCGAAGGATCTCTTGAAATTGCAAGTTACTCTTACGTATAGTATCGTTGCGGCTTGGATAGTTCCTCTTCATGAAGTTTCGCGCGACAACCCCTGAGTTTGTAAACCAGTTGATAATAGATTGTACGAGCACTCTAATGTACGTGTAAAATATGGTTCGGTTATTAGATTTCAAGCGAATATTCAAGTAAAAGTAACTAAAATTTTAGAAATTTCAGTTAGACGATACAAAAATTTGCTTCGTGTCAAAAATCATTTAAAATGTTTGGCCAACGTTTTTTAATTAATTTTTTTTCAGGGATTTAAGTAGCAACCAATTAATGGCTTTACATAAAGAAACCTTTAATGGCTTGGATGAACTAAATTTCTTGTAAGTGCAAATTAGCAAAAAAGGATGCGAACACATATAAGTCTCTAATGTACAAAATCATTTTTGCAGAGACCTAAATGACAACGCAATCGAACATTTGCCGATCAGTTTGCTTTTTCCCCTCCACAATGTTACACACCTCAGACTGAGTAAGAACTTTTTGAGAGAACTCGACAAAAGTCAGTTTATTCGGATGCGGAATCTAGAAATACTGTACGTCGTGCATTAATAGTAAAGTAAAATAGCTTAACGCTTCAATAATTTTAATAAACAGCTGCCTTTATTAAAAGAAGAAAATCTCGGCGCACATTTTCATTTCAGGGACCTCTCGTCGAACAAGCTGCGCTTATTGCCGCACGATCTCTTTTCCGCGAACGGCGCTCTGGTACTTCTCGACTTATCGACGAACCGCCTTTCCGGCATACCATCGGGGGCATTTCAAGGCTTGACAAGCCTCGAGGAGCTGCTGCTGTCGCGGAATCAGCTGGCCACGCTGCCGGTCGACGGCTTCGCAGGCTTGGGAAAGCTCAGGCTATTGGCTCTGGAGGAGAACCGACTGGTCGAGCTGCCTCAAGGCGTCTTCTCAGCTCTGGAGGCGTTGCAGGAGCTGAAATTACGCGACAATCGTCTGCAATCGATACCGAGCAATCTGCTGGCGCCGCTCGTGCTGCTAAGACTGCTCGACCTCTCCGAAAATCAAATTCAACAGGTTCGTAGTGATTGTTTCTCGATTATTTTAAATTTCAAACTTTCCTCAAATTCCGTCTTTTTAATCGCAATCGATAAAAAAAAAAAACACTCGAGCGAGCGTACAGCTAAAAATAAAAAGCTCCTCGAACGCTAAAAAAAACTCCCCGTCCAGACATAATACGTCCGCCCACACACAATCCTCTCCGTAGCCATTAAAAAGGCTTTCCGTTTCCACGTGGCGTCTCGCGCAAGCCTCTCGTTACCCTCTTGAAAAAGGGGAAAAAGTTCCGCCAACCTTTTCTCTCGTTCGCAGATAAGCTCGATGGCTTTCCGGGGTCTGAAATCCTTGAGGGAGCTCGAGCTCGGCCGCAACCGTCTGCGAGAATTCGCTCGCGGTGTCTTTCTGCCTCTCGGTGGCCTCGAACGCCTCGTCCTTCACGGCAACGGACTCCAGATTCTCGGCGCCGAGGATCTCGATGGATTGGCGAACCTCACGACTCTGTTTCTGCATTCGAACCGACTGAAGATACTGCAAGCGGCTTCTCTTAAGCATACACCGCGACTTCGTAAACTGTCAGTTTCTTTTTAGTTGAATTATGGATTTTTTTGTAGCTTTGAGATATGTTTTGTTATAAAAACATATGAAGGAAGACGCGCCATTAAGTTTAACGAATCTGAGAAAAATCGATGTTCGTTCGATCGTTTATATTGACAATACGAGCTAAATTTTAGCTTGAATTTGCTGCAAGTCTTTGTTCGAATGTAACTTTAAAACAGGTGGAGATTTTTCTCAGTTGAAAGAATTTCATCCCACCTTTCAAAGATAGTTAATTAAAATACTCTACAATTAGTTGCTGCAAAGCTTTAGGTGATTGCAGATTGAAGGTTATTTTCAAACTTTAGCTAAAAGAGGCGACAATTTTTTAAAAATCGAGCATCAACCGAATACTCGTGGCTTCCTGCATCACTAAAAGCTACAACTAAATCTACGGCTCAACCTCGCGAGCCTCTCCTCAGCACGAAATTCAAAATGACCCAGTAAACGAAGCTCGAAATCCGCAGGCAATTGGAAGGCAACTCTCTGAGCCAGCTGCCGAAGGGTCTCTTCGACCTTACCCCCGAGCTGGACCAGCTGCGCCTCGCTCGCAATCCCTGGCAGTGCGACTGCTCCTCCCACTACCTGGCGTCCTGGCTGCGGAAGCGCTACCAGCAGCAGCGCCAGAGGAAGGCGGACGAGGCCGCGGCTTCGTGGGAATTCGGCGCCGGGGCTGTGTGCAGGGGCCCGGGCAACCTCGGGGGCAAGCTGCTCATCAGGCTGTCCTATCGGGAGCTCTGCGAGGGCGAGTGGGCTTCTCTGAAGGGACTGTCGCCGAGATTGCCCGTTGAATTCGTCGACGAGGAGGGCTCTCTTTTCGAAGTACGTTTTTTTTATATGTGCTTTGGTACTTTTTGTATGCTCGTTATTATTTTTCGTGCTCTTTTCAGATTTGATTTCTGCGGAATTGTGCCGCATCTTTTATTTTAATGATGTCGCCCCTGTTAATCTTTAGCTGGTAAAAATGAAAACAGTAAGTTTTCCTCAATTACACTATAGCATATTAATCATTTAAAGATGTAGATTATACTTTTAAAAATTCAATCTTATCGTAACATTAAAAGAGGTAAATGAGTAAGTAGACATATAAGCAAGTTTGTTAAACAGTACAACTAATACTAATATTAAAAATTACTGTATGATAAATTTTTACAAGCATTAATATATTAATTATAATGTTTCCTATGTATTGTGTAAAATCGCTAATAATTGCGTTTATAAAATATATTAGACCAATACCTCACTAAGTAATTTAGAAATTTCATAATATTTCATATACTTACCTTTAAAATAAAAGTTATTGAATTAGCTCTAATTAAAAAATGCAATTTGTTTCAGACGTCTTGTACACATCTTGTCTTAAATTTTTATCTACCTAAGTGCGCCAGTATTCAATATTCAATCTTTGTATATTTTGGCGGCAGCTGAATTATCAATGAATTTGTTATAAAGAACTTTAACAAGTACTGATACCGCTAATGCTATCTGTATCTGTTTCACGTGAGAGGCGAATGAATAAAATGTAAAAATGAATAAAATTTAAAGCAAGTTATGAGATAAAAAGTACGAAAATACTTGTTTAAAATTACCAAAAATTATTTAAAAACAGTTAACTTGATTTATTTTTAAAATACTGTAAGAAATGCGTAATCTAATTTATAAATAATTTGCATCAAAGTAATTCATTCAACTCGTACACTATAGCACGCATAGCTTTTTTTACATTTTGATGTTTTTCCCGACTCTTTCTTGTTTTGCTATCGTTCTCGAATCCCTAAAAATAATAAACTATTTTTCCTCTGTTTTCGATTGCAATCGCTATTTTCTGTGACTCCTCCGGCTAATAATTCTATTCGCACAGTGAAATCGACTCGCTCGAGTCGGATAGCCAATAGTATGTCTGGCCACGATAAGACTATACACATGCGCTAGACAGTGTGTACATGAGCTAACCTATAGCAAAAGGGGGCAGAAAGTTTGCAGACGTCAGTTAACGGTTTGCTGCGTGCGACGCTTCAATGAGATACGAAGTCGGCTTAGTAGACAGACGTGCGAGATAGTATTCACCCACGCTGCATTTTTTTTTCAAATCAGTGCGTAGACGAAACAGTTTAATGCTTCTCGATTGGAGATTCCGTGAGTTTTTTTTGGATACAGATTTTCTTCGATTTCTTAAGAGGCGATATGCGTTTTCAATTAGCTTTTTTTTAATCCGTTTTCTGGGACCAGTGGAGAATGTTAATTAATACCACCTTTGTAATCTAGATTATTATGGAAGCTTGGAAAAATTAGAATATCGTTAACAGAAGAACAATTAAAAAATTCTATTATGGAACAAATTATTAGTAATCACAAAAGTTTAATAGGGTTAGTAATAATTACTTTCATTTTAATTGACAATTAGTGAGATTTGTAGGACATTTTTAAGAGAAATACTAATACATCTAAATGCAAAAATTAAAACGTATGTAACATCCATATTTAATTATTAAAAAATGTATAAGTGCTAAGATTACTAAAAAGATAAATGTAAAAGCAATATATATACTTGGATAATAATTAAGAAGTAAAAATAAAAATTATACATCAAGTAATTCTTTGTTTTTATTTACCTGAGTAAAAGAAAAACTGTTATACAAAAGCAATGGCCAAAAGGAGTTTTAATTCACCTTTGTTTATCCGAGTAAAAGAAAAATCTTTGTACAAAAGTAATTGCCAAAAATGGGTGTTTCAGTTAATTTTACTTATTCACATTCTTTTTATATATTTTTGTAAATATATGATTCACGATTTAAGAACAAGAAAAATTTCAGTTTACTCTATGATGCCTGCAGGCTTTCAAACCAATAGAAAACAACACGAAATAGCATTTAAAAGGAGATTAAAAGTGCCATTCGAGGCATCAGTGACAGATCACCCCCTCTTGTCTGGCCAGTGACGCATAGCGCGGCAACCAACTGGTTTGTTCGTCGTCTTCGGAGCAAGAAAAGGTCATTCCCGTTTCGAAGTTCGAGGCGGTTTGCACGCACCATGGCCGGTAACGCTGCGAACACTCCCGCCGAGAAGGAGAAGCTCCTGCAACACGTTCTCAGCGTGCTCAAGGAGTACGAGTTCTTCGACCTGGACTCGAAAAAGCCTATCGTCGAGTTTATGCATCCCAGCGATCTCCAGGTGAGCGGCTGCGATTTTTCTGCAATGCCTTTGTACCCGATTCTCCTTTTACCGCGAGTCAGAGTATTCATTAAAAATAAGTTTTGCTTAGATTTTCCTTTTTGTAGTTAATACATCTATTTTTATTATAAATCATTCGAAGGTACACTGAGAAAAATGTCATAGAAAAATTTAATATATATATAAGAAAAATTACGATATTGTATAGTAAAGCGGGGAC